>VSMD01037860.1:0-22333 GCA_008750895.1 Mirza zaza
TGTCGCCGTGTCACACCGCACCGAGGGGAGCCCGCCACGGCACCCGCATCACACCGCACCGCGGGGAGCCCGCACCTGTCGCCACGTCACACCGCACCGAGGGGAGCCCGCCACGGCACCCGCGTCACACTGCACCGCAGGGAGCCCGCACCTGTCGCCACGTCACACCGCACCGAGGGGACCCCGCCACGGCACCCGCGTCACACCGCACCGCAGGGAGCCCGCACCTGTCGCCACGTCACACCGCACCGAGGGGAGCCCGCACCTGTCACCTAGTCACACCGCACCGCGGGGAGCCCGCGGCGGCGCCCCCGTCACACCGCCCCGCGGGGAGCCTGGCGCTTTGCAGCGGCGAGAGGAGGGAGCGGGCTCCAGAGTGCTGGTCCCACCGCCCCGCTCAGCGCCTCTGTGATCCCCGACAAACCCACCTTCCTGGTGCCTGTTTCCCCGTCTGTAAAATAAGAGCTGTATCAGTAACGTCTCATGGGGTTGTGCAAATTGAATTAGGTCGTTCACCTAGTGATTAGCATATCCCCTGGCGCAGAACAAATGTTAACTCAGTACACTGTTGCTGGAATTATCGTTGTCCGCCTCCAGACTCCCTGCTCTTAATGCGAAAGTCCCTGGAGTATCCGCTCCAGTCAGCTCTGACACTTAATATCACCTCAAATAAGCCATCTCTGCTGTCAGAACGTGTGTCCCCATCTGTTGAGAAACTGGAGAAAGCTCAGGGAGTCCTCCTATGTCAGGGTCCTTGGGCTGCCACTCAATACATTGTTCTGACACAGCCACCAAGGGGACTTGGGAGGGTCACTCTGGCTCTGGCCAGCTGCCAGCTCCCCTTCCCCAGAAGCGTGCATGGCTCAGCTGGACACGCCTGACAGGTGATGAACATATGCTCGTCTGGACGCCAGTGGAGGAGAATCTCCACTCCCGCTTGGGCTGCAGAAGTCAGAGCGGGGAGACCTCACGCCCAAGTAATTCTCTTCCATATAGGCAACTGCTAAACTGGAAACACACCATAGAGATAACTCAGAGGTGCACTGAGATTGTGTTAGAAAAAGAAACTGGAAAATGGCTCACATGAATCAATGTGAACATTTAATGGGCCTTAATTGGAACCGTATCCTACTATACTTAGAGCAGAGAGATGAAAGCAGAAGAAATCTGAGAGACCATTTATTTCACTTGAGAAAGCAGTAAACTGAAACTACAAAAAGATTTGATGACTGTTATATTTTTATGATTAAATAAAATTGTCATGGACTAGTGCTGGTGAGCTCATAAACGTTCCATGGAATGTGTCCATGCTTTCTGGCTGCTGTTAGGCTATGACTAGAAAACCTATCAGCCTGTGTTTTCTGCATTTATTAACCCTGATCTTCTCATACCACCCAAAAGCCCCATGGTGAGGAAAGTTTGTCCCCAGTTCTCCTCACAGGAAATTTCCAAAACCCACTTAGAATATTTGCATTTTAAGGCATGATTAAATGCTGTCCACCCACCTCCCAATCCCCAACACACATCTCCCGTCAGTATGTAATGGACATAATCTTTCTAGTGCTCTGTGTGTGAGTGTGATCAGTTCTCTTTTCCTAGAAAATCAGAATAGGTACTAGTTGAGAATTTGGGGGTAGCATATCTTATGTGATGACTTCTTTCATTTGTTCTTAAGGGGAAAAAACTCCTTCTCTTTTTGCCACATTTAAGTGTAGAACCTGTGCTGGTGTGGGCAGCGGAGGGTGCATGTGTGTGCGACTGCCCGTAGCGCAGGATTATATTATGTCTGCAAGTTCACAGCCTTCAGAGATCATCTGGTATACTCCTCTCATTGCCAGAGAGGAGAAGGACTTGTTCTAGGTCACTGGAACCAGGCCCCTATACATCATCCACAGCTTCTGTGACCACCTATCTTCCTACCCCATCCCCAGTGGAAAATGGGCACCAATAATGCAAATACACAGAAAATCCAAAATAAAGTAGTGCCTCAAATTTATGATGATGTGGCGAGTCTATAGAATTTCCAAGGTCACTGCTCTATAGACAGGGTTCTTTCTCAAATGTAAATTAAAGTGGAAACAGCACCTTTGGGTATTGTCCCTGACAAATTATAGAGCCTGGACTTTTAGGGTTAGCCAAGCCTTTGAGAAAATCTAGCCTAACTTTCTTGTGCTGTAAGATGTGTTTGAACAGAATTCAAAACATGCTTCATTTAAAAGGTAACTCTTCTCACAGAATAGACAATATGAAAGAAGGGAAAAGAGGCTTTAACATAGAACAGAATGCTGGAGGGTGACTTATTCTTGAGGAAATGCCAGTATCATGAGCTTTGTGTCCAGATGAGCATTCATCACTCATCCGTTCTCTCATTCATCAGCTTTTACTAAATGTCCACCCTGTGTCAAGCCGTGTGCTAGGAGAAGCAGAAATTACACACCCAGACCTTGTCCTGGCGAAGTCCACAGCCATGGGCAACGCTGTCAGTGGTGACACCCATTCCTTCCTTCAACAAATGTGTGATGCGTGCCAGGCGCTGTTCTAGACTCCCAGGATACACTGGGAAGCAAAATAGATGAAGTTCCTGCCCTCACGTGGCTGATGTTCTGGGGGCTGAGAGAGACACCAGACAACTCTGGATCTATGCTAAAGGATCCCCTTGAAACTATTTGCCAGTGAGGGTGGTCCTTGAACTGATACCTGAAAGTGGAATACTTGCCGGCTAGCAAGGTAGGAAGGCCATTCCAGGTGTGGGAAAGAACGTGAACAAAGGGACTGAGATGTGAAATGGCCTGGCAGGTCCAGGGAGCTGCAAACTGTCCATTCTGACTGGAGCTCAGGACATAGGAGGAAGAACAAGAGCTAAGATTGAAGAGGAAGGCATGGCCCAAGTCATGAGGGACCTGTGTGCCACCTGAGAACTTGAGGGTTGATGCTTTAGGAGATGAGGAGCCCCAACTGTTATGAGCAAGAGCAGGATATGCCAAACTCGAAGTCCACTCCAGCACATGGAGAGTGGGCAGGTGGGCGTCAGCCTTCCGCACCCAAGCTCCAGGACTGTGAGCAAGTGCTGCTGGTTCTGATGCATCATTCTCCCTGCAGAAGCAGAATGATGTTTGAGGACAGGACCTGCCTAGAAGGCTCTTTTGCATCTCTCTGCTAGTGGCACCCGTCACACAGCCTGCTGTGCAGAGAGCAGCTGATCAGCGGCCTTGTCACACGGTTTCCCTGGAGGACAGCATCTCACCCCCACTGCAGGAGGAAAGCCCTTGTTTCTCTGGGTTCACCTGGTTTCCAAGTCCCCCAATGTGGCGTTAGTTTCTCCTGATGACCCTGGCTGCATTCCTCCCTCCTTCCCTTCTTCTCTCTCTCTCATCCTCCTCATTTTGCTGGTGCTAAAGAGCAGTGAATCCCTGGAACCACCGGGAAGAAGGCTGGTGCTTCAAGGGCCTGCCGTCAAGATCTCTGTGTTTAATCTCAGCCTAGAAATCATCTTCTGGGAGAAGCAAGTTTGGGAGGATAAGAATTTGTTTGCACCACTAGCCAAGGGAATCTTGTGTTTCTCTGCTCTGATTGATTTTGTTATATATGTCGACAGACTCTTCAAATTTTTCTCCTGAGATATTAAAGCCACTTCTACACCCTTCCTACCCTATCCCTAAGGCATGAGATGAAAGAAACAATTTGTGTTTGGGGCATGCCATACACTTTATATGATATGTAGGGGTCACTGGCCTCAAGGACCCTCTTGTCATATTGCTCCTGAGCCTGAGCTCCAGGTGCGATGAGCTTGGCAGGAGCAATGTGGGCAGAGATCTTGGCCTGTGCACTGGCCTCACCTGGCCACGCAGCTGCTGCCTCTTAGCCTTGTAGCAGGGCCAGTTTTGCAGAGAGGGCTGCAACAGCTATTGTACTCTGTTTCTGCTCTGCTAGAAAAAACATTGTTTGTTCCATGATTTACATACTCTCTCAGTTGTCTCTTTTAATGAATTTAGATGTCTAGACACATACTTTTGCCCTTCTGTTGAGGACATCTTGTCTCTGACAAGGAAAAAAAACCACAAGAATTCTTAGGCGTTAAGAATTTGCCCTGCTGAGATTTAACTCTTTGTATACATTTCTGTCTGACTCCATGACCCAGGCACCCACCACATTGACCAGCAGAACTGGTTTGGCCTGAGGTTTGACAGACCAGCTCACAGGGCTGCCCCTGCTCCACCCTGCCCCCATGCTCTGCACCTTTGATTGGGTGCTGGCCAAAGTGCCTAGTCAGCTGTTCTTACAGATTCAAAGACAGCATTATCTGAGGACCTGAAGGCCCTAAGATAAGTAGGCCCAGAGCTCTGGTGTGACGTGTGCAGGACCCCCGGAGTAAGGTTTGGGAACCAAAGCTCAGTCCTCGTTCATTCGTTCCCCAGATATTAATGAACACCTATCTACCAGGCACCGTGCCACGTCCTGGGGATAGAGCAACGAACAAAAGCCCTGTCCCCACTGAGCACATGGCCTTACGACTGTTGAAAACTGGGATTCACATCAGGCTATCATCGCCTAAACAGTTAGGCGAAGTGGGCTCTACAGTTGGCCCATGTGTGTGATTTAGAAACTTGCCAGAAGGCCGTATGGAGGAAAAAAAGAAAAACACAACTGATAAAAATAACACAAAATGGAGAGCTTTCTAAAACCACTGATGGAGTCCTTCTAAATAAGGGCAGAATTCAGGTTCACTCTTAGATCTTACTAAATTCAGCAGATTCACAGAGTATAAGTAGATTAAAACAGAACTTGACCATTTCCTATTTCATTTGCTTGAATGTGAGTTCTAGAGACCTGGAGATTTTACTATAGGGCACCATGGACATATCTGTTATATATGTAGATCACTAGAAAATATATATATATATATATTTTTTTTTTTTTTTACTTGACACATATATATTGCAAGAAGCTACTACAGAACCTTTTTTTAGTTTGTTTTTGTAATTTAGTGCCATGGTTTTGGTATGGTCAGGAAATGAACCATTCCCATATAAGTGAATTTTGCAGATGACCACATTTACCACATTTACTTTAAAATACAATATATGTTTAACAACCATTTCTGATCATGTTTATAATATTATACAGTTTTTTGCCTTATATATTTTTTGATGCCTTAAAAAATGAGTTCCTACTAGTATGTCAAGGCACATGAGGATTATGTATATGGAAGCAAATTTTTAAAGTGTAACATACTAAGCAAAGGTAATTGGTTATAATTAATAAGATATTTTACTACAATATAGTAACTCTCTTAAGACCAACTGAAAAGGGTAGAGATACTTACTCTTATGCCAAATGGTTCTGGGCAACTTTTTGAATTCTCATTTCTGCTTGAAATAATTTTAATTCCCACCCCTTCACTTAGTGTCAGCTGATGCTTCTTTCTCTCATTAGTCTACCTAACCCAGCAGTCTTTCTAATTTGCTGATTCCAATCTACTATAGGCAAGAAAGCCCACTTTTATTAGACTTGCATCTGAAACGTGAATTGGCACTAAGTTGGAGCTTGCAGAACTTTCCTGCACGTAACTGGTGTGGATTTTGTGGAAATCTGGGCACTACGTGAGGGCAGGGATGTCTCTGCCTTGGTCAGTATTCCATTCCCAGTGCCGCACCCCATGCTTGGCCGGAGTAGGTGCTCAGCACACAGTTGACGAGCGCACTAATCTCTGCTCAGAGGCCTGCCTGCTCCTGTCCTAGTGCGTGGCTGCATTCCAGGTGGCCACAGCTGGAGGAAAGGGCCCTCTGGATGAGAAGATTCAGGATGTTTTATGTTTATATGACATTATAGACTCTCCACGGGCTTTCCTAGCCACTCTCCTTGGAATCTCATGAAGTGAATGTGATAGTTATCATTTAATACATGTGAAATGTGCAAACGGACCCCAGGCCTATTGCATTTTTAAACCAGACTTATGACTGCTCAGTACTCTGTCTCCACTTTTTGTTTGTTTGAAACTTAACTTTTGGGTAAAACTATACAGAGCATACCAAGTAATAATATTATAAATATATTTAATATGATAGTATTTGTTTCAAAAAAGTAAGACCAGGTTTGCAAGGCACTCAAAACCGGAGGCAGCCAGCTACATGGCCACAGTGAGATGGTGCTCATTTTGGAGTCACATGTTCCCACAGCTCATTCCTGAGAGTCTGTCCCCAGCACCAACCCTTCCTCTCTTTCAAGTTCTTACATCTGATAATTTGAGACAAACCCTTGGCACATCCCAGCACCCAGCCAAGAACTGGTTATTTGATACCAAGCCGAGAACAGTATAGGCTTTTGAAGAAAGGCCTTTTGTGTTAGTTTAATCTCTGTGTGTCAGTTGGTTTAGTCTATTTAGAATGGCAGAATGTCATTCTCATTTTCATCTGGGCTAGCAAAGTCATGCAGGAAGCTGACTGGTGGCCAGTCGTGGGAGTGAGCTTAGGCCTGACAACAGAGAACCCCTCTGCCCAGGAAGGAGTGGCCTCATGAGTCTTGGAGCCCCAGATGGGCCTGGGAGGTGAGAAAGGAGCTAGCGCTCAGAGTGGTGGAAATTTTCTAAGCCCACTCTACCGATGACTAGGTGGGGGACCTGGAACAAGTCTCTTGGAAGTTTCTGAGCATGGTTTCCCCATTATATATCCCTGTCTGCCTACCTCAGAGTTTAGAGACTCAGGTGTAGGGAGAAGGGCACAGCCTGTGGCGTGTTGTCTCTGCTGCTGACGGGCTTGGCCCTGCTGGGTGTGGCTGAGGTCTGGCAGCGCAGTGTCCTAGAGCACCTTGAGTTCCTTCAGCTTAAGTGAGACGCCAGTGTGGCCCACACCCACAGAAGGGGGAAGATCTTTTCAGACCGCTCCTTGTAACCAGGCCAGGGATCTCTGAGTTGGTACCCAGGACCGGTGGGATCCCAATCCCAACTTCCTTCCAGGATAGGAAACAGCTTATCACAAAATCCACTGCTTAGGTGCTAGATGTGCAGACCTAAGGCAACGTGATGTAAACACCACTGAGGCCTCAAATTCAGAAAGTGGCATCTATACCTCCTGGGAAGAGGCAAGGTATGATTTTTCCCCAAGGCAAGGCACCGGCAAGTTTGTTAACGAGGGGCCCTCTGTCACATCGTTTCATCCATTCCAGTAACTTGGAGGACCTCCTCTGTGCTTTGAGGAGGTTTCATCCATTCCAGTAACTTGGAGGACCTCCTCTGTGCTCCAGCAGAGCAATGGAAGACACACGAGGAAAAAACACAGCTCCTGTCCTCTGGAACTGGAAATTAAACTACATATGCTTGGATATGTGAGAGCTGCCGCCATGTCTTTGGGTTGAAAAGGAAAGACTGTTTTTTGGCTGTGCTGCCTGGGAAGACTTCCTGGGCTTAAGGATTTCCTTAAGTGTTTCATGAGAAACTCATCCTGGGTCTGAATCAGGAGTCCACAACACCAGCCTATTCGCTTTGGCTCTTCCTGCTCCATTTTCAGGTTAACAAGTCTGGCACAACAGCGTCGAAACGCATATACACATGGTATGCTAAGCCTCTGTTTCTCTGTACCGCTTACCTGTGTTTCTTGGATCATACTTGTGCAGGGACTTACTTTTCAGAGTTGTCAGAATGCATTTCTACTCCACCAGCACAAGAGCCTGGCTGGCAGCCCCAGCGCTGTTTGCATAGCTTGCTCCCGCGTTGTCAGGGCCAGGGAGAGACCATGACCACGGCTGCCCAGGTGACATGAAGCTGGCTGAGGAGTCCCAGCCAGAGAGCAGGGCCTACCTCTGCCAGTCCCTCTGTTCTGAAGAAGAGATGCAGGAGGAGGAAGATGGAAGGCCTCACAGTGGGAGGGGCTTCTGGTCCTGCCCGTGTGGGGACTTCTCGTCGGGCAGGAAGCTTGGAGCAGCAGAACTGCTGAGCTAACTGAACTCACAGCTCACATTGCCTTATACTTTACGGCCTCAGACAATGTCTCACTGGATCCTCATCCAAACCCTGACGGCTGCCACCTACCCCATTTTATAGAAAAACCATAAGGCTCAAATTAGTTAAGTGACCATAGCAGATCAAAGGCAGACCCACACCTGGGTCCCAGGGCTACCTTACACCAGCACTTTTGTGCCGACTTCATGACTTAATGGCTACTGAGAGAGGACTGCCCCAGGAGGAGCCACTCAACTCTGAAACCGATTAGTGATAGTAGCCTTTCTAATGGCGCATGAGTCTGGCCGAGGGCGATGAGGAATGAGTAAGGGTTATGCTGTGGACTGAACTGTGTTCTCTCAAAATTCTTATGTTAGAGCCCTAACCCTCAATATGACTGTACTTGGAGACAGGGTTTTTAAAAGGCAATTAAGGTTAAATGGGCCCTAATCCAATAGGATTGGTGGCCTTATAACAAAAAGAGAGCTCTCTCTACAGAAATACACTCTCCAAGGAAAGACCTCTGAGCGTGTGGTGGGGAAGTGGCCATCTGCAAACCAGGAAGAAGGTCCTCACCAGAACCTGACCACACTGGTACCCTCATCTCAGACTTGCAGCCCACAGAACTGTGGGAAATAAATTTCTGTTGTTTAAGCCACCCAGTCTCTGGCATTTTGTTATGCCAAGCCAACTAAGACAATCTAGTATTGGATCTATGAGCTGCTTCCTTCCACCAAAAATTCCTCCACCTACATTTTCCAGGTACCCACGTCTTATCCAGCCTTCTGGGTCCAACCCACCCACTCAGTGCAGCCTTCCACACACACCTGAGTGAGAAGCAGTCTCTCCTTCCCGTGGGTGCCCTGGCCCCATGTCTTTCCCAGGCTCCTTTGTATCGTCGTCATCTTTGTGTAGACCTCCTCCCCCTGAGCGCTAAAGCACGCTCCTCCCCAGCACGTTGAGTCTTCTCCTGTGCGTGAGGGCAGAGACTTACTTGACACTCTGTGTGTCCCTATCGTGTTGATACGGCACTTGGCACAGGAGGCACTCAGTGAGCGTCTGCTGAAGCTAGACTCTCTTCTGGCGCTGTCTCGGCGCGCCCAGCTTGTATTTCTTTGGTAGGGAACACAAAGGTCGGAGCCACAGGCCTAGTGGGTGGCCAGGTGTCAGGGAGGCTGAAAGGGCCAGCGTGTCCACTCCTCACTCCAGACTCCTTTTTATTCCCAGCACCCAGATCCTCCTGGCCCTGTCTTTCCACCCTGCTGTAGTATCCATTGTCAGCATGCAGTTTTCCTTTTTTAAAAAGTTAATTTTTATTTATAATTGACACATAATTGTACATATTTATAGGGTACAGTGTGATGTTTCAGTGCATGAATACACATTGTATAATGATCAAATGGGGGCAACTACCACATCCATCACGTTAAACATTTATCATTTCTTTGTGGCAACTTTGTTTTTTTCTCAAGCCACTATTTCCAGAACCACTGATAGTTCCAAAAAGAAAAGGGAGTAGTCACAGGGTCTGTCTTTCCCTCTCTCTCTTCGCCAACCCCTCACCGATGACACTAAAGGAAAAAGTGGTGGGTCACCAGGGCATTTGGGTAAAAGATGCCCTTCAGGGACTGTGGAATTATGTCCACCAGCCTCTGCTTAGAAGACCAAAAGAGGAGCCTGTGCACCGTGATCTGCCCAAAGAATGATCAGGAATGGCTCCAAGGAAGCCTTGAAGGACTTTCTCTGGTGTTCTGTACAGTCAAAGAGTTTCCATATAATTTGTCTCAAATTCAAAGTGTAGGAATCTAACTTTCAGTGAGAAAGAATATATTTAAAGCTTCAGCGTGCTTGTTCATGTTCTCTTTCTTTATTTGGGTACTTGGTGACACTGTGATATTCACTTTGTGAAAATCGAGCTATTCACCAAAGGGGCACAGGAAGTAGCTGTGGGTGTGTGTGTATATGTGCATTATACTTCAATAAAAAGTTTACTTTTTAAAAAATTCATTACCTTAAAACCCAGAGCAACTGAGCAATTTGTCCAGGGTCACATAGCTAGTTGGCAAATAAAATAAAAGCAGGAACCCAGATCTCCTACAGCACCTATTTTAGAATCACATCCAAGAACAAAATTCAGTTTCAATGTCTTTGGATCTGGATGTTACTGGAAATTCCCTGGGAGCCCTACTCTGCATCTGCAGGTGGACGTCACATTTGAAAGGCTGTTTCTTTCTATTATTGAGGCCACATGTGCTCAATAGCTGATGTGCTGTGCTCTCTCTAGCCGATGACTATGGCCACCAAAGAAATCTACAGCTAGGCGACCCCCTCTGGCTAGTTCAGCGCTCTGGAAGGAGACTCTGTGGGAAACCCCTTTATGTTTGTGTTGCCTGTGCACCCTGAAAGGTGGGTCCAGTGGCCCGGCCAGACTCAGGGTGGTACACATCTTAAGACTTAAGGGACATCCCTTTGTCTGGACAAAGCTAACAGACCAACAATTTTTTTTTTGTTTTTTTTGAGACAGGGTCTTGCTCTGTTGCCCAGGCTGGAGTCCAGTGGCACCATCATAGCTCACTGCAGCCTCAAACTCCTGAGCTCAAGCAATCCTCCTCCCTCAGCCTCCCAAGTAGCTGGGACTACAGCACTTATCGACTTAGTTACAGTGCCATAAGGAAGGCAAATAGAGAGAACACCATATTATAAATCTGAGATGTCCCTCACTTATGCACATTTTGTTTATTCAGCAAAACTCTCATGTCCCATGATGACTCTACTAACTTTCTATAGTTTGAGCAGTCCAAGGTGACACTTTTCCACCTAAGGCCTAGGAGCCAATGGCTGGACAAAATAAAACTGAGCCCTGCCCTCCTCCCCACAACTGCCAAAGCCATTCAGACAACTCTCTCCTGGTACTCAAAGCTCTGAGCATTAAGTTCAGGCTGTTTGCATTCCCAGCTGTGTTTCCCTTCCGCAAAGAGAAGTGCTTAGTCTAATTATAGACTGTTCGTTGTGCTCATGACATCGTGCTGCCACCCTTCTGTGTCACAAACCCACCTGCATTAGCCCATCAAGTCTTAGTGTTACAGATTGGCCCCTTCCTGGACCTCCTGAGCCCATCTCCCCACAATCTGGTTTGAAGGACAGTGTGGACTAGATGTCCCGTTCTGGCTCACAACCATATCACTGGTAGGAGGGGAAGGTCTCACCAGCACTCATAGACTGCTCACCTGTAACCTGGTTAAGTCTTACCAGGTGGTCCTATGGGTAGAACTCCTTAGCCCAAGGTAATCAAACTGCCTACATCCATTTGCATCTTCTGCAGTCTAGGGACTTAAAAGTAATGGCCTCTGGCATGTCATCTCACTACACTGTCGGTGATCTCTGTAATTTCACTCTGTAAACAGGCAACTGATAACCAGCTCTGTTCTTTGAAGGGACCAAGAGGTCCCTCAGGGGCTCTGCTTTACCCCAGTGAGGTTTAGGAGTCCAAATAGAGTAAGCTCCGGTTCAGTTATAATGTTCTGTGCTACTTTACCAAGAACAGGAGTTGTCTTTGAGCTAACATTGTGCCTGTGCCAACTAAACTGGCTAGTTTAATACTTTTTCAATTAGCAAATCTTCTAATAATAGCATTTTAACAATGAAGTTTCAAAGAAAACACTTCTTAATTTTTGTCCCAAGAGGGAAAAAAAGACTTCTAATAATGGTATCATCATAAATTCTAAACTGGTGACTATTTGGCTGTGTTTCAGAATTTGTAGCTAATAATTAAAATAAAGATTTAAGTAAATGCTTTATCAATAAAGTAAATGGTAGGGCATATTCTTCTCAGCCAGTGTCAGAAATGGCAGCACAAAGCCATGTGTAGAATTGTCACACAGCGTGAGTCTTTAAAATTCCTCCTGGATTTGAAGGTATTAACAAGTCCCTATCAACATTCTCTAAAGGTTTTTGATGTCATTTTAGCTATTGAACAAAAATATGTGAACTATTACTTTGTTGATTTTGTTCTTAAACCAAACTGCATTATCATCTGAGAGTGTGTTCTTAAAGTATTGTTAAAAGTACTTTGAAAACTTGTAAATCCCTGTAATTTATGTTTCTCCTGCCTCTGCTGTTTCATTCTGTCCTTCTGGTTTTAATTTGAATGCAGTCCTGTCTGGGTGTGTACCTGTAAAATTGTGTTTTTCCTAGTACAATTTACAGTCTTGACCTTAAGTTTTACAGTGTTCCTAACCTTCTAGGAGCTTCCTTCTGGACCATGAAGTGGGCTTTGGGTCACCCAGCTCTTTCATATTAGAACTGTCTAATCAAAGTTACTTGAAACAGATCTGATTTTGACATTTCTTAGTTTATCACGTAGGCCTCGGGAGTGAATTAGGAGGGCTTCCCTGCAAGCCCATTAATTGCATTGCCCTATTTCTTTAAATGTACACAGTTGTAAACCTAGACTGCTTCAAGACAACAGTCTCATTTATCTAAACAATTCTCCTTTTAGACTCAGTGGCATTGATAGAAATAAAGATAAGGAGTATGGATTGGAGGAAGGATCTTTTGGAGCCTGAACTTGCTGAAACTGTCCCATACTCCTTACAATTCCCTTTTCTTTCTAGGACTTGCGCACACACCCATAGATCTCGTGAGCCAGGTTAAGGGAGGACTGCAGTGGACAGGGCCATAGGAGAGAGGATCTCACTTTCATGTGAACTCTCTGCAGGTTCAAGGAACGTGACTACCCTGCTTCATGGGGGCGGGAGGGGCGCGTCTCAAAGCAGGGCGCACTCTGAATCCCTCCCCAGTAATCCTCTTCGCGGCAGCCGCACCCTTCATCATGGGTTATAGTAAGTTGTAAATGGCTACAGAACTTGCAGAATCATCTCCTTAAGTTGAGAAATGAGATTTTATTATTGTCTGCTGTTTTCACACATCACAGAGTTAAGTTAAACTCTGGTAAGAAGTTAGGAGTCTTTTTCCGGACACTCCTTCAGCATGCTCTCCGTGGTTCCCACCGGCCTGTGCTGGAGGGTGAGGGGCAGCCGGGCTTCTTGGCAGCTGACCTGGGCTCCTCCTCTGCTCCAGGTGATCGTGCAGTCCGGCCGCCACCCCACGGTGCTGCAGAGGCTCTGCCAGCTGCCCTTCCAGTATTTCAGTGACCCGCGGCTGATCAAAGTACTGTTCCCTTCGCTAATCGCTGCTTGTTACAACAATCGGCAGAACAAGATCATTCTGGAGCAAGAGATGAGCTGTGTTTTACTGGCCACTTTCATCCAGGTACCTTCTACTTTATGCGCAATTCTCTGGCTTTGTGTAAACTGATGCGACTGAGGACAAGTGAGCCAGCTGTTTATTTTCGCCTTCCACACTGCCTTTCAAACACTTCACATATTTCTGTGCTTAAGAATTAACTTCCAAAATATCAAGATAATTTCTAAAATATCATTGATAGAACTGAGGTTGAGTGTTGAATAATTTTTACTTGGAAGATTTCAAAGAAAGGAGCTTTTTCCAGTTAGTGAAATGGTAACCTGCTCTCGGTAAATGTTTCTAAAAGATGGCCAGACTGCTTTAAGGCTTTAACGGTATGTTTATCTTGCTTTTAGTCTAGCTATAGAAAATAGATAATAATTGCTGAAGAAAGATGAATTAAAACCAGTTCATTTGTAAATTTTTAAATAAATATGATTCTTATATATATGTACATGTGTGTAAAATTAAAACCTTATATTGCTTTTTTAAAAATCTAAAACTTTTAAGTACAGCCTTATATTTTTCTGATCCAGTTAAATTCTATAAGACTAGAATCAGAATTGGTGCCATAGCAAAGTAATATTTGTACATCTAAATTAACTCAGTCGACTGACAATAGAAAAATCAAGTCGACTATTTTTTAACATTTACTAATGACTAATCATGTGACTTTTTTCCTGTTGTCATTGTAGATCATAATTTGCTGAAAATCTCCCATTTTCTTTCAAATGTTCCACCATAAAATCAATGTTTTTTTGCTCTGACACACATGTGATTAGCACACAATGCTTTCTGGTCTTCTTAATAACATATTACTGTTGCTCTTCGTTCTGGCTAATATATTCAATACATCTATCACTGTCAAAAGGGTAGGACGGTACCCAGAACTACAGATGACGGCAGGAGTTCCCCAAGCCTTCTTCACGTTAGACAATAATTAGTAGTTTACATTTTCTAAACTATCCTCTATTAGTTAATAAACACAACTTAATTGTCTGTTTGAGTCTGGGTTCCATTTTCTGGAAAATTTTTCAAGTCAGATATTCAGATCTATAAATATGGATTTTGAAAAACTGTCTTATACTTAAATTAAAATGCTAATAAAGTCTCACAGCATATAACCATCATATCAACACTTAGGGCTCTTCATTCTTAGAGCCTTAGGATTAAATTAAATAGAAATCCTATTCTTAGAGCCTTAGGATTAAATTAAATAGAAAATACATTACGGGTCATTTTAAGACAATCTTTTCAAATTCACACTATTCTTTTATTCGGTGGGTAGTGTCTGAGTGTGTAAGGTGTGCTGGGCTCAGCTCTAGGCACTGGGAATATAGCAATGCATAAAACAGATAAAAATTCCTGCCTTTGTAGATTTTTCATTAAAATGAGAAGGAGTCAAGCAAATAAGAATTAGTAAAATAAATGGCATGTCAGACGGCGATGAACGCTGTGCAGAAGCGCAAGGCGGGAAAGCAGGCAGGGACTGCAGGGAGATGCGTGCAGCTTTCTATGGCCTAAGCAGGGAGGCCTCGACAAAGAGGTGACATCTGAGCAAAAACAGTTTTATATCTGTACAAACTGAGTTCCTTATATTTTCAACTGCTTATAAAACAATTTATAAAGATACAAATTATATCATAAAGTAAGGATTTACTATTTTAAAAATCCATATTTAACACAAATTTTATAAATGCTACAGAAATTTCTTATGTTGCTTATATGGGATAGCATGTTAAACCAGTAGAGTTAAATCAAGTTTTTTTCTATAAATAATTGTGCTCAAGGGAATGAATATACATTGGACTTCAGTTTATAAAATGGTTCTTTCAGGCTGGGCAAGGTGGCTAATGCTTGTAATCCTAGCACTTTGGGAAGCCAAGGTGGATCACTTGAGCCCAGGAGTTTGAGACCAGCCTAGGCAATGACAAGACCCCATCTCTACCAAAAATTTTTTTAAAAGCTGGGTGTGTTGGCGTGCAACAGTAGTCCCAGCTGCTGGGGAGGCTGAGGCAGGAGGATCACTTAAGCCCAGGAGTTCGAGGTTGTTGTGAGGTATAATGACATACTGTCTAGCACCGGCAACAGAGCAAGACCCTATCTCAAAAAAAAAAAAAAATGAGCTGATGGTTTATCATAAGTTTCTAAAGATTTACATAGTATATACTATATTTTTCACTTTCCATCTAAAAGTAAAAATCACCATATTTTAAGACTTAGGTACAGATTACATAAGGGCTTTTATATTGGTACTTTATAAAATGTTAAAAATTTGTTCATATTTTATGATAGTAAATTTAGCTTAAAATTTTAGTTTATTAGATATAAAATAAAGTTGTAGTTTCCATAGTAGGCAGCAACCTGGCCCCTGGTGATATTTAGCAAAATTTAAGTCATCACTATTTGGTTTAAATGTATAGGAACCCTGATTATGTAACATCAGTTTCTTCAGCTTTTATATTTGGGCTGCAAATTATTGATGCAAAAATGGTTGCATGAATCAGAAGTGTATTTAAAGCCACCTTTAGTGAAATTCTCTTTTCATGTCAGTGGTGTAAAAACACTTTTCTCTTCTCACATAGGATTTTGCACAGACTCCAGGTCAAGCAGATAACCAGTCTCACCAGGTCAAAGGTATGTATTGAAATTGTTTCATGTGTTTGTTAGCCAAATGGACATATTTCCCATCCTTTCCTCTGGAACTTTTAGAGAAATCAATTTAGTGCATCATCTAAAATATTTCAGAGTCAGATACCAAGTATATTTCAGTAAGTAAACCGATTTTGTCATGAAGCATTAGTGCATAAGAATATACAGAGAAATCTATAAAAAAGAAAAGCACAAAACATCTTTGTGTAATTATTCTCTCCTCATGCAGGATAATAAATGGTGAATACAAAAGAACTACTTTGTAATACAAGAGACAATCAGATTATTAATATTGGCCTACATTACTCACATAAAGGCTGAAATCACATGGGTTTGGTTCCTTATCCATGTTCAGAATAGTTATCAATGATAGTACCCCATAGTTTCTCCCTAAATTCAAGTACTTGAACTTTTTTATTCAAAATAATTGTTTTATATGGAGAAAAAGCCATCAAATTAGCAAAGTCCAGAGGCCAAAAGATTTATAAATTTTTTCCATAGTGTTCCTGCTAAGGTCTCTCCTATGATCAGAATTAAGAGATTTAGAACTTTAAACTGCATTTTTACTTTTGTAAATATTCTGCTACCCAGACTGTAATTGAGAAGTGCATGTTGCTCTTTGTGTGGCTATCATGACAGCGTCCCTGATTAATGAGACCCTAATCCAGATTTTCCCCTATTCTTCCATTAGTTTGATAGTCTTTAAAGTGGCCATTCAGAGGCCCACTCCCAGCAGGACCCTTTGGGACACCAACCAAGCAGCCCTTTTTTGGAGGAGGGCTTACATTGCTCGCTCTCTGTTCTCTCTCTCTCTCTCTCTCTCTCTCTCTCTCTCTCTCTCTCTCACACACACACCCCTGAGTCATCTATAGTGGGCAGCCACATGTTGAAAATTACATAGAAGAAAATATAACTAAAGCTGTTACAATATCATGAAAAAAAAACTCATGTTTTATTGACTCAAGTACTCAGAAAAGTAAACAAAAAGCTATGCAACTTTTCAGAAACTCAAGTCAACAGCATAGTCAGTACCATCTGTTGAAGCCAGAATTAGTGTACAAGTCCAGTTCTGCCCTGACTCAGTCACAGCCCTATTTTTCCTTAAAGCTGTTGTCTTTGGCTACTTGCAAGAAATCAGCATAATGTGTTACTATTTCTTACAAAACAATTTTTAAAGTTTTGGATACATGCAAATACTTAGAAAAATCTTCTAATATATTTATTTTCTAATTGTACAACACTGTTTTTTGTTTTGGGAGGTTTTTTGCCAGTAAGAAGTATAGACATTCTTTCTTCTGACTCTTTCTCCTGACTACAAATGTGAGTCACCACTTGCCACACACCTGGAAGACGCGGCCTCAGGAGCTGCCCGTGGGCGTGGCGGCTGAGGCCTGTGGAGGTCTCGACCTCCTTTCTTTCCCAGGGGACTGTCCTCTCTGGTTTTCATGCTATCCACAGTCACAGGTTCACACCACAGAACAGCAAGTGGGGAAAGGGTCACCACTGTGTCAGCGACAGTTCATAACATGCTTGCTTTTTGTTTTAAATGATGATGCCTCACTAAGTTGCCAGTTTTGCACTTTGGACGTCTGTTCCCTTTTGCTTAGATGAAGCCCTCATAAAATGTCTCAAGACATTTTTAGTTCATTGCCCAGGTAAACCTCTAAGTATAAAAGTGGCTCCTGGTAGCACCACACTCTTACTGCTGAGGAGGAATCTGGGTTTTCACACACCCACCACTGACTGTCCAGCTGTGGGCTTGCTTTGCCTTTAACACCGGGCGAAAGCTCCTAATCATCCCCTCTGCTTCGTCAGATTGGCAACTGAGTGCAACAACTGGAACAACTGTAAAGCTAAATTAATTTAGAGCTATTTCATCAATTAAATAGACTATTTCAGAAACAAATGTCATTTGTTAATGACAACAACAAATGTCACGGCTTAACATGGCCAACTTAAGGATAGAATATATGAGTGTTGTTTTATTTTGTTCGCCGTGTATTTTTTTTAAGAGATGGAATCTCGCTCTATTGCCCAGGCTGGAGTGCAGCGGCCATTCACGGGCTCAGTCCCAGCTCACTGTGGCCCTGAATTGGGCTCAAGCGATCCTCCTGCCTCGGTCTCTTGTGTAGCTGGGACTATAGGCGAATGCCACTATGCTGGCTTCTTTATTTTTTTATTCTGGGGTCCAAAAACAACTTTTTTTCATAATGTTTTATGTAGGGGTTAATGTCTGAATATGTTAGAAGCACAAACGGGATTGTGGTTGGAATATGTATTTTATACTATAGATATATCAAAATAGATAGTTCACCTTATTTACCTAAAATGTAGCATGGTTTATTTGAAGTATGTATCTCCATTTTGTACTCAGATATCAAAATAAATTTCTTAAACTTCAATGAAAGAATTTAATTCTTTTAAACTTTTTTCTCCTTTTTTTTTTCTCTCTCTCTCAGAGAAATGTCCTGGTTCCCAAGACTATCTTGAGCTGGCCAACAGATTTCCTCAGCAGGCCTGGGAAGAAGCTCGACAGTTTTTCTTGAAAAAAGAGAAAAAATAAATGTTTTGGTTGGTTCTGTATTTGAGTACCCTTGTTAATATTTTAAATTGTTCAAAAAAAATGTTCTAATGGTTCCTTAAGAAACTCATTTTCACATGTTTATACTCTCCCCCTGCACTGTAGATATGGTATATACTTTGCATTATTTATAATGACTGTAGATACTTTAATGTTCCAGTTTCTAATTTTGCAAATTGAGTTTATTTCATCTATGCATAATATCTTGGAGTTTGGTAACTTCCATCCTGTGGTAATATATACTTTGAATTTGTAATATGGGTGAACTTAGATATAAAATTAGCAAGTCTGTTTTGTTCTTGTAATAAAATTACTTATCCTGTTTTCAGGATTGACTTTTCATGTTAAGGCAATATAAATCTGAAAGAAAAATGTTAATTCCAACTCCTGAAATAATTAAAGACTGAATTAAAGTTTACCTGCTCTAAACTTCCCTTTTTAAGGTTTGGAGTAAAGTTGTTTACAACACTTTCCATTCTCATTACACACTATGTTTTGGGGACTATTCGATATTAATTTAGAGCGTTGCAGTCATTGGTCTGCTGAACTTTCCTAGCAGATAATACTGAGGACCTCCCTTCTCATTGCTGAACTGACATTATCCTCCTGTACAAGGATTAGTGATCTGAAAAGATCAGAGTGAATCAACCTAGAGTATTTTCTCAAATAATTGTGAAATGAAGCAACACAGAAGGAAAAGTCAAACGGAAGGTCACAGCCAGGCTCCCCAGGGCCGGCCTGTCCCGGTCGCGTCCCCGCCGTGGCTGACGGCCAGTGAGTGGCATCGGCAATAATTCCTGTCAGATAAGGATCAAACATTACCAAGAAAAAAGATCTGGTTGGAAAAAACGATCTGATAGTATTGGACTCCAGACTATTGGAGGGGAGGACTGGAAAATACGGAAGTTTTACCCATTTTTTAAAAGCGAACTTACCTATGTTCAGGACGCTTCGTTGTGGAGCCTCACAGAACTGCTGGGTTATGCATATTAGATTTTTATGTTTTTGCATATCAAGAGGAAATAAAAAGATCCTCCTAAAAAAAAAGCGAGCTGCCCGCGGGGCCGGGACGCGGCGCGCGGGCAGGCGGCGGCCACCTGGCGGGCCTTCAGGCGCGGCGCGCGCTTCTAAGCTGGCGGAACCTGCCAGGACGCGGTGGCCGCGCCGGAGCCGCGCCCGGACTCGCGGTTGGGCTCGCAGGCGAGCGGCCCCGCGCCGCGTCCCGGAGGGGCGGCTCCAAGCCCCGCGCCGGCCGCGCGCTCCACGCTCCCAATCTCGGGGCGCGGGGAGAGCGGGACGCCGGGCGAGCGCCGGCACAGTTCTCGGTCGGGTCCGCGGGACTCGGCGCCGCCACGGGTGTTCCGGCCTCCACAGGCCTCCCCGGGTCTGGTCTGGGAAGCTGGCCGTCTGCCCGGGCACAGCCGGGGAAGCAGCAACGCTTTCGCCCGGGTTTTAGAGCCCAGAATTTGAGTGAAAAGGGGAAAAACTTGGCCCGGCGCGGTGGCTCCCGCCTGTAATCCCAGCACTCTGGGAGGCCGAGGCGGGCGGATTGCTCGAGGTCAGGAGTTCGAAACCAGCCTGAGCAAGAGCGAGACCCATCTCTACTATAAATAGAAAGAAATTAATTGGCCAACTGATATATATAGAAAAAATTAGCCGGGCATGGTGGTGCATGCCTGTAGTCCCAGCTACTTGGGAGGCTGAGGCAGCAGGATTGCTTGAGCCCAGGAGTTTGAGGTTGCTGTGAGCTAGGCTGACACCACGGCACGCACTCTAGCCCGGGCAACACAGTGAGACTCTGTCTCAATAAAAACAAGGGGGGATTGCTCAAGGTCAGGAGTTCAAAACCAGCCTGAGCGAGACCCCATCTCTACTATAAAAATTGAAAGAAATTAATTGGCCAACTAATATATATATATGAAAAAAAAATTAGCCGGGCATGGTGGCGCATGTCTGTAGTCCCAGCTACTCGGGAGGCTGAGGCAGCAGGATTGCTTGAGCCCAGGAGTTTGAGGTTGCTGTGAGCTAGGCTGACGCCACGGCACTCACTCTAGCCTGGGCAACAAAGCGAGACTCTGTCTCAAAAAAAAAAAAAAAAACAACAAGGGGGGCGCTGCCGGAGGGCGGGAGCGAGGCGGACGGAAGCCCGCGGCCGCCCCGCGAGGGAATTCCTGCTCCGGGCGCTCCTGGCGGCGCCCCGACGCCCGCGGCCCCCCAGACTCCGGCAGGGCGGGCGCCGTGTCCTCGAGCCCTGACCCTGGGCCCCGCTGAGCCTAGGTCTGGACCTCGGCCCCTAACAGCCCTCCCTCCCCCAGCGCAGCTGGGAGGGCCGCCGGGTTGTTTCTCCCCGGGCTCCTAGCCAAGCTCTCGGAAGTCTCGAGAACCCGCGAGGACATTCCTCGCCACCATCCCTGTCCCTCCACTTCCCTCCCCGCTCCTCCCAGCCCTGCGCACAAACCCGGGGTCCCCAGAGCTCTGCCCTCTGCCCCGACCGAACCCAAACGCCCTGCTGCCCGGCGGGGAAGCGCTCGCCCCTCCGCGCTCCTGCCCGCGCCCGCTCCTAGAGCCGCCTCCCGCCAGCGGCCGCCCGCTCGACCGGGGGCGCGGGGGGCGCGAGAGGGCGCGCGGCCGCGGGTGGGGGTGGGGGCCGCGTGGGGGGGCGGGGGCCGCGGGTGGGGGTGGGGGCCGCGGGTGGGGGCGGGGCGGCGGGGCTCACCCGCGGGATCGCTGCGGCCCGCGTGCTTCCAGGAGCAGCCGCGCTCCCCGCCCCGCGCCTGGCCCGACGGGCACCTCCTCGCGCCCTAGTGGCCCCGGCGCCGCCACCTGCGAGCCGAGCCCGCGCGGCGCGTCTGCCATTGGTCGCGCGAGCCCCACTAGTGCGCCCAATCCCAGCGTTCCCAGAGTTTGCTTTCACATCAGTCAGGCTCATTTAAAAGCCTCTACTCTCACTCACATCAGCTTAAGAAACTCTGAATCCCCTGCGTTTATCGCAGCTCCACTGGGGACCTTCTGCAAATAGTTGTTCTCTAGCGCCCCTCCCTCCAGCGGCCGCCGCGCGGCCCTCGGGCGACCGGGCGCGAGCGGCAGCCACGCGCAGCCCGGCCTCGCCGCGGCGGGGCGGGACCCCGCGTCCTCTAGGAGCTTCTGCTTTAACGGGCACACCCATTCTCCACAGATTTCTGTCCGATCTCGGGCGATGTCTCATTTAAACCCAGTATTTGCAACTCCGACAAAATTGAACTTTTATTCCATATTCAAAACATAAAGTCTGATTTCTGTTCCACAACCCATTAAATATTAAAGTTTGTTGGAAATACTGCCACGGGGACTCTGAATTTCCCAGAATTATGCAGTCTTTCAATATGGATTAAATTTTGTGGTACAACAGCCATAAACATTCCCATCTCTGGGAATCCCTTTCCTGCCTCAGTTACATAGAGCTATCCAAATGATTAGATATGTCTTCTGAGAAATTCTTGTTCTAAAGTGAATCTAGCTAAACAACTAACGCCCATTTTCCATCTATGGCAATTCATCTTTTACTGAATTTTTACTACACAACTGGGTATCTCACGTTAAACGTTCAGTAAACATAAAATACAACACTGTGATTGCTCCAGTTATTTAATTTACAGGAAAATCCCTACTGTATTACAGAAGATGTTTAAAGATGACGTGGGAACCAGTAAAACTGATATTTATTAACGGAACGAACCAACTACAGATCTGCCACCTCGCTAGGGACCACTGCAACACGGCTTCAGAGTTAAGCCTTTCCCTGGAAACCCGCAGAAACCCGCCCTCTGGGTGGCTGGCGACTACGGGACAGAAAAGCTTGTAATATTTTATGCATTAACACAGAGAGATGCAGGCATCGTAACACACGACAACCACTTTTATGTGGATAATTTAAAAAGACACAT
>VSMD01037863.1:0-12509 GCA_008750895.1 Mirza zaza
CAACCTCAAACTCCTGGGCTCAAGCAATCCTGCTGCCTCAGCCTCCCAAGTAGCTGGGACTACAGGCATGCACCACCATGCCCGACTAATTTTTTCTATATATATTTTAGTTGGCCAATTAATTTCTTTCTGTTTATAGTAGAGATGGGGTCTCGCTTTTGCTCAGGCTGGTCTCGAACTCCTGAGCTCAAACGATCCATCCACCTCGGCCTCCCAGAGAGCTAGGATTACAGGCGTGAGCCACCGCGCCCGGCCCTGTTCTTTTTTTTTTACATATAATATTTTCTTTTTCTTTTTTTTGTTTTATTTCTTTCAATTATTTTGTTTTTCTTTTTTCTTTTTTTTCAAGAATTTATACCAGCATTGTCACTGAATCATCTCCTGTTCTGACACGCTGTGTCTATGAACACTGCTCTAAAAGCCTCTAAAAGTTGGCCCCTGTCTGGTCCCGGATGCTGGGGACGTGTCTTACTTTCAATAAGACATTCACTGTTATGACATCATCAAGTTAACTCCAGAAAAGGGGAACAAGCCTGAGGGGTGTCAGCCTCCCTGCCCTTTCCTGTGGTCAGTTCTTCTCCTTTAAGTGGCTGCTGGCTCTGGCCCTCCCTGCCTAGCACTCCCCGAACACGAACACGCAGTGGGTTTGGCCTTTTGTCACACTGAGCAAGCCTCCTGCACCCCGGCTGGGGCACACATTCTCCCATATTTGGGAGTAAGCCTGAGACTCAGCGCATGTGGGTTTCTGTTTAAAATTCCAAAGCCAGCGGGGCGTATATTATCCATTTCCTCAAATCCAACATGCTGTAAAGCATGAGTCAGAGTCGGATAAGCGTCTTCCCAGGGGAAGTTGTGTCAGTTGGTTAGCGAATGTAATTAAACAAGGATAATGTTCACTGGCATTAGCTGCAGATTAATGCGGAGGAAAACAAAATCTCCATCTTGCGTTTACAATATTCCTGCCAAGATAACACAACTTCTCCAAGTCTCCCTGATTAGAGAAGGCAGCTCAACCCTTCATGCAATCTGAGCAGCAAAGGAAGCCAGTTCAATCAACACTCTACCTCCACATAAATGAAGAATGCAGATATTAGGACTTTTGGGGGGGGAATATGTATATTCTGATTATTTTTAAGATATTTTTGTGAGACAGGGTCACACATGAGCAAATTTCAATGAGGGTTATTTTATCTGACTTAATCCATCATCACCCAGGACCAGGTGGTTGAGCGCAGACTCTGGGCCAGTGAAACATGGCACAGATAGATTGGGTAGGCATGAGGGAGAGGTTTTTATGCTTTGCATACCAATGGAGCCCTTAGGGTTGCTCCAGGAAGCAGGGAAGCAACACCAAGACCCCAGGCTCCTGAGGGCTGAGGGGGTGAGAAGACCAAGAGGTTAGTTGGGAAAAAGGGAGTGGATCTAGAGGGCATTGGAAACCCATGTCTTCTACCGCATACTTGAGCCTAGACAAGCCCTTTCCACAGTCACAGAAATCATAAAATAGAGTGCCAGTTCAGGGAAGGCCTTTGGAAGTTGTTTAGTCAACCCCTCTTCAGAGAAGAGCAAACAGGCTCAGAGAGGTTAAGTACTTGGGTAAGTTCAAGTTCACCCAGCAAGGTTAGAGTTGAGACTTGACTCAAATCTCCTCTTTTCATCTTTCTACCAAACTGCTCCCAGGCAGGTTCCAGGAGTGACAGGAGTGGGTGCTCAGGTTGACCCCACTGGCTCACCCTGCAGATGCCTACTTGTTCTTGTCTTTTCAAACACTACCTCTGCACCAGCTGTCAGAAGCAGTGCTAAATCCCGTCTGAGAAAGTATATTCTCCTGCCACTCTGGCCTCTCTTGGCTTCGACAAGTATAAAGAATTTAAAAATGTATATTTTATTCACTCCAGTAAAAAGTGTGCTGCATTTCATATAACCGAGATTCAAAGCTTATTGCTACCTAGAACAGCTTCTGGGGTTAAAGAAAAAGGGACTTGTGAATGTTCTTTTAGCTCTGCTGAAGCATTCCCCGACCCCTGCTACCTTCCACATGAAGCAACGTAGTTCAGAACATACTTGATCTTTTTAGTGTTTTCGAGTGCCCCTTCTGTTGTAGGTCAAGGCATTTTGTTTTCTTAAATGTGAGATTGTATTCTTTCTGCCCGAATTGGATGGAAAAGGCTTTTCCAAATAAGGAAGTTTGGCTGGAGCATGTGTGGCCGGGCAGCAGCAGTTGCCGGAGCCCTAACTTAGTTGAGTGCAGCAGCTCCACTAAGCCGGGCAGCATTTAGGGACTCATTAGCACTTCTGCACAGCTGAACCATTGAGGGGCGTGGGTGCTGCCAGCAAATGGTTGTGACAACCAGGGACATGAAAAAAAAACTTGTAGAGAAGGCAATATTTGGCTTTGGCACACACCCCTCCCCTCCCTGTCCCTCTTCCCAGCCCCAGACTCCCACCAGTGCCTGCTCTCTATTCAGAATAGAAAGGATGCTTTGATTCCTTTGAATCAAAGTGATTTGTGTTAAAATCCCAGTTATCCACATATAGTCTGTTAAATGACCTTCAATCAGTTATTAGTACTGAACTTTTTGAGCCTTTTTCCTTTCTTGCAAAGTAAAAATAACAGTTTTTATTAGTTGCTATTAGTATCAATATAGTTGCTATGAGGAGTAAATGACCTAATAAATGTAATACATGCAGTATATTCTCAATCAACCTTCTAAGACTCTAAAATTACTCTTTTTCCATCCCTTTTAAATACTTCTTCTGCTATCAGAGCCCCCTACTTTGAGCCAACAGTATTTAAACAGAGGTTAGGAGGAAAGCATGGTTATTAATTTGCACTAAAGGGTGAGTGACTACAACAAAAAAATTTATTAGCCCGTATGAACTTCTAACTGCTGTGACCAGGGATGCTGCTGCCAGTGAAATGAAGAATTTTGTTGCGATATGGAGGTGTTATGCACTGAATGTTTGTGTCCCCAAAATTCATATGGTGAAGCCCTACCCCCCAATATGAGGGTACTTGGAGGTGAGGCCTTTGGGAGGAAATTGGGTTTAGGTGAGGTCATGAGTATAGGACTCCCATGAGGATTAGTGTCCTCATGAAAAGAGGAAGAGAGAACAGAGCTTGCTCCCCGCCAACTACTGTCCCCCACCCCCATGCCATTTGAGCATACAGTGAGAAGGTGGCCATCCATAAGCTAGGAAGAAAGCCCTCACCAGGGAACTGAATTGGCCATCACCTTGATGTTGGACTTCCCAGCCTCTAGAACAGTGAGAAATAAATTCCCGTTGTTTAAGCCACCCAGTCTACGGTATTTTGTTATGGCAGCCCAAGCTGATTAAGACAGGGGGACACATTACAATACCCTATAATTTATACCCTTGTGCCTTGCTCCATCTACTCCTAGGGCCTGCTCAATCTTTCAGGGTTAGAAGAAGCAAGTGCTCCATAAGAGATCAAAGAATTCTGGAAACTTGAATCTTTTTTGTTTTTTTTTCTTTAGAGACAGGGTCTTGCTCTGTCACCCAGGTTGGAGGGCAGTGGTATGATCATAGTGTTGTCGAAACCACAAATAGATTTGGGTTAAAATCCTAGTCCTCCACATATAATCTGTTAAATGACTTTTAGTCAGTTACTAATACTTAACTTTTTGAACATTTTTCCTGTCTATATCTCAATAAAGCTGTTACATGCGGACACACAGACACACAAAGGTAGTCTTGAGCACAGTACTTATTACCCTGCAGGTACCTGCAAGTTGATTGGTTAAAAGGCTACAGGTTCTTGGAATCTGGAAAATGGACCTGGTGTCCTGTTCAGAGCTCCTAGTTTGTGGCCACTTGTTGAGTCCAAGCACAGGTGGGAGGAGCAGGGAAAAGGCCTCACAAACTCACCATTCTGTACTCCTGTTCTTCTGGCCAGAAATATGAATAAAACAAAAGAAAACAGGCCAGAAAATGGCTTCTACAGTACATTTTAACAATTATTTCTACTGTTTCTTCTTAAAAATCTAATCTCTCTTTAAGCCCTATAAATAGAATAAGCCTTATTAGAAGGATATCATTATTTAAGATTGGAGTCACTAGAGAAATCATATAATTACTAATTCCACAGGCAATGAATTAAAATGGAATGCTCAAATCAGCTATGGGGAGATGAGACAGGATCTTTGGCAAGATGCTAGATTATTAACAGGTTTCTTTTGCGCAAAAACAAAAAAGGCTTAAGGGTCAAAAGGAAATTTAGTTAGAATTGCTTCACTTCAAAGATCCAAAGTATCAATGGAAAAATAAAAGTAACTCTTTATAGACTGCAAAATTTAATACTGTTAATATTTGTCTCAGGATCAATTTTGGTGAAAACGGCACTGCTACTTCATGAATATTTTTGGTCCAGGAAATTCTCTCTCTTGATTTATAAAATGAAAAAGAATAACTAAAGTACGATTCAGACCTGAAGTTAGCAGTCTCCGTTTCCTTGGTTAATCTAAAACACAGACAGCAAGGAAGCAGGGTCAAAGCACTATTTTCCAGCTTAAAGCATGATTTGATAAGGTAAAAATGCATTTACATTAGTAAACATATAAAACTGAGATTGACTTCACACATCTTAAAGTTGTTTTTAAAATTGCAAAAGCAATGCACGCTCATTATAAAAATACAGTAGTATGTAAACTATGAATAATAATTGTTAACTATTAATGAGCATTTACAAAGTGCCCAACATTGGGTTTAGAGCTATCTGATTCAATCCTCACAACAATCTTAAAAGTATTATTATGTTTTTCTCCATTTTATAGACGAGGAAACTGAAGCCTCAAGAGACATCTTATAAGAGACAGAATCAAGATTTTTAAACCGTACATACTTCAGCACCTATTCTCTTAAATTCCTTTATACTTTAGGTGAAGGTCTCCATTAACTTTTTTCCTACCTCTCTTCCCCCAAATTAACTATTATTTATAGTTCACTATATATCAGAAAGATGAAGTTTAATAATTGAAAAATAATCATTGACTTTCTCATAAAAATATCAATTCACAAGCCCAAGTACCTTTCTAAGAGAAATGAAAACACATGTCCATACAAAAATGTGTACATGAGTGTTCATAGCAAAGTTACTCATAATAGCCAAAAAGTGAAACCATCCAAAGGCCCATGAACTGGCGATTAATCAACAGAATGTGGTATATTTGTATAATGGAATATTATATGGCCATTAAAAGGAATGAAACACTGATACATGCTACAACATGGATAAATCATGAAAATATTTTTCTAAGTGAAAGAAGCTGGTCACAAAAGACCATATGTCTTCTGATTTCATTTATCTGAAATGTCCAGAATAAGCAAATCTACAGTGACAGAAAGTAGATTAGTGGAGCCTAGCACAGGGGGTGGGGGTAGTGGAATGGGGAGTGACTACAAATGGGTAGGAGGTTTTGTTGTGGTAGATAAAAACATTCCAAAATTGGGCTGGGCACGGGCTCATGCCTGTAATCCCAGCACTTTGGGAGGATCACTTGAGGCCAGGAGTGTGAGAGCAGCCTGGGCAATATGGCAAGATCCTGTCTCTACAAAAAACAGAAAAATTAGCCATGCATGGTGGTGTGTGCTTGTAGTCCAGCTACTGGGGAGGCTGAGGCAGATGATCGCTTGAGGCCAGGAGTTTGAGGTTGCAGTGAGCTATGATGACACCACTGCACTCTAGCCCAGGCAACAGAACAAGACCCTATCTAAAAAAAAAAAAAAAAATCCAAAATTGATTGTGGCAATGGTTGTAAAACTCTGCAAACATGCTAAAAACATTGAACATATAGTTTAAATGTATAAAGTTTTAACCAGTCCTTGAAATCAAAAGGATTAATAAAAATATAATCAAGAACACCTTCAAAAATCAAGGTAGGTACTTTGTTACTCAGATATGACAAGGTTATAACAAGGAGAGAAAGTAAATTTCTAGAAACCACAAGAAACAACCACAAAGTTATATACTAGTCAGGCAGAGGGAAGAGAAGATAATTTATGCAAGAATCTAAAGTATGTCTCTAAAAACAAAAGCTTTAATCTATTTTGCTTTGGTCTATATTTGGCTTTTATTTTATTTATTTTTTTGGAGATGGAGTCTTACTCTGTCACCCTGGCTACAGTGCAATGGCATCATCCTAGCTCACTGTAACCTCAAACTCCTGGGCTTGATCCTCCTGCCTCAGCCTCCGGAATAGCTGGAGCTAGAGGTACTGCCACCATGCCTAGCTAATTTTTCTATTTTTTGTAGAGACAGAGTCTCACTCTTGCTCAGGCTGGTCTCAAACTTTTGAGGTCAAGCAATCCTCCCACCTCAGCCTCCCAGAGTGCTGGGATTATAAGTGTAAACCATCATGCCCAGCTCATACTTGGCTTTTAAAGACCTTATTTAGCATGATTTTAAAATATAACATATTTCTGGCAAGGAGACAAGTAAATTAGCTGTGATGGTGTGATCGATAGCTAATTTCCAGAAATGGCTCCTGTACCTGATATACCTCCTGCTATTCATGCTTTTGTGTAATCCCCTCCCATATAGACTCTAGATTGACCCTGTAATTCATTTTCTAAATTACTAATAATTTTAATTAGACTTAAAATATCATATAAAATTTTGAAGCTAGATGATGGATACATGAGAGCTTATGTACTTTTTGTATGTTTGAACACATGTATATGTTTTGAGTTTTTTTTAACCAATAAAATATAGTGGAAGTGATACTGTACCAGTTCAGGACCTAAGCTTTAAGACTACCTGACAATTTTGGGTTTTGCACTTTTGAAAAGAGTCCTGAATTGGCATGTAAGAAGTCTAGCTACCCAGCTGGAGCGATCACATGGAGAAGGGACTTGGAGAAGCCATGCAGAATGGGAGAGGCCCTGAGACTACATGGGGAAAGAGGCACAGCCATCCCAGCAGCCCAGCGCTGGGACCCCAGCTGTCCAACCATCCTCACCAAGACACCAGACATGTGAGTGTACGATGTTGCACATTCCATCAAATGACTGCAGCCCCATCTGACATCACATGGAGCAGAAGAACTACCCAGCTGAGCCCAGTAAATCCACAGACTCATGAGGACAATACAATGGTGCTGTTTCATGCCACTGAATTTTGGAATGGTTTATTATGCAGCCATAAATAACTGAGATGAATATTTTTGTTTCGTTTTCTCTAAATCTCATAATACCACAGGTGTTTGTGGGCTTTGCCCTTCTTAGAGCTCTTCAGGGAAGAAACTGTCACAGTTTTTCATTCTTAAAACTTTTTATTTGGAAATAATTGTACTTACAGAAATTGTTGCAAAATAGAACACAGAGCTTCCATTAATGGTGATGTTAACTTTTATCATTTAGCTAACATGGTGTCTGCCAGGTTCTCCATTGTAAAGTAATTAATAATTATTTTGAAACAGGAATCTTTGAATGAGATCATGTAAATATCTTGTTTCTTGGCTGGGCTTGGTGGCTCTCACCTGTAATCCTAGCACTCTGGGAGGCTGAGGCAGGAGGATAACTTGAGGTCAGGAGTTTGAGACCAGCCTGAGCAAGAGTGAGACCCTGTCTCTACTAAAAGTAGAAACAATTAGCTGGGCAACTAAAAATAGAAACAAAACATTAGCTGGGCCTGGTGAAAGCGCCTGTGAACCCAGCTACTAGGGAGGCTGAGGCAGGAGGATGACTTGAGCTCAGGAGTTTGATGTTGCTGTGAGGTAGGCTTATGCCACAGCACTCTAGCTCAGGCAACAGAGGGAGACTCTGTCTCAAAAAAAAAAATCTCATCAAACTTGCACCAGTTTTAGCATACATCAATGACTCTAACCTAAATAATTACTCTGATGATTACCAAATAGGAATTTTCTTTCTTTCTTTTTTTTTTTTTGAGACAGAGTCTCGCTTTGTTGCCAAGCTAGAGTGAGTGCCATGGCGTCACCCTAGCTCACAGCAACCTCAAACTCCTGGGCTCAAGTAATGCTACTACCTCAGCCTCCCGAGTAGCTGGAACTACAGGCATGCACCACCATGCCCGGCTAATTTTTTCTATATATATTAGTTGGCCAATTAATTTCTTTCTATTTATAGTAGAGACGGGGTCTCGCTCTTGCTCAGGTCAGGCTGGTTTCGAACTCCTGACCTCGAGCAATCCGCCCGCCTCGGCCTCCCAGAGTGCTAGGATTACAGGCGTGAGCCACCACGCTCGGCCCCAAATAGGAATTTTCTATCCTATTATTCCTTCTAGATTTACTAGGTGGGACAGAGCTTTCCTTTCTCCCTTATTAATTAATTAATATCAGTATGGGCTCAGGTCTCCTTTTTTACTCACAGGGTTACAATCTGTTATCATAATTTATCTTGATATTCAAATTGTCCCAGACTTCTCCAGCAGGAACCCCTTTCAGCTGGTTACTGTGTCTCATAGACATGTTCCATCATTCCCCAAGCATTTCTTTGCCTTCTCGTATTATATTTGAGATTCACAGGCTGCAGGACAGAGAGACAGAGTCACCGAGGCTGTAATTGCCAAAAGGAGTTTTATTGTCTAGCTCGAGCTAGGGTCCGAGCCCCCAGAGTGCCAGCGCAGTGGCCTCTTCTCCGGGCAGGGACCCTCCTTTGTGTGTTAGTCCCCTTTTTATAACTCAGTTGTTTACACATTGGTTATGCATCCACCCCCACAGTGATTCTTACTTCATTTTGCCCCTGATAGGCTCTAACCTGTTCCGGGTCCTAGCTGAGAGATTCCGGTTTCCTTGTTCTTTTATCTTTTTCCTCTGCATCCCATAATGTACTCATAATGCCTTGCGGTTAGCAAACAAGCAGTAAACAGAAGCTGGAAGGTGTCCATTGTTCTTATAGCCCAGTTTCTTACACTGGTATAATAAAACATTTCAAACACATTTAGTATTTCCTTGCTCCAGCCCTGGAGTCAGCCATTTCTTTAAGGAGATCTGGTTCCTTTTAGTGGATAATGGTATTTAGAAACCAAGATCTCAATATGCTTGTTATTAGAATGTCATTGCACGTAGGTCCTCTCATGGACAGAGCTAGAAAACACAAACACCTGTGGTCTTGGCCAGGCGTGGTGGCTCACATCTGTAATCCTGGCACTCTGGGAGGCCGAGGCGGGAAGACTGCTTGAGCTCAGGAGTTCGAGACCAGCCTGAGCAAGAGCAAGACCCCCGTCTCCACTATAAATAGAAAGAAATTAGCCAAACAACTGAAAATAGAAAAAATTAGCTGGGCATGGTGGCGTGTACCTGTAGTTCCAGCTATTCAGGAGGCTGAGGCAGGAGGGTCGCTTGAGCCCAGGAGTTTGAGCTTGCTGTGAGCTAGGCTGACACCATGGCACTCTAGCCAGGGCAAGACAGTGAGACTCTGTCTCAAAAAAAAAAAAAAAAAGAAAAAGAAAGAAAACAAAAACACCCATCCCCCCATACCTTGTATTTCTTTGTCTATCTAATCAGACCATGATACTGATATCTCCAATTCTATGCAACCCTACAGGATATATGCTATAGGATATATGCTTCCCAGTTTCCACATTTGTAACTCCTTTCTCTGACAGTGAGAAACTTGCATTCATTTATTTGCTTAACTCCAAACATGCGGACCTCCACCCCTCACTGGCCACCAGTGGAAAGCTTGGTACAAATGAAGGGGAAGAGGAAGAAAAAAGGCTTTTTTTTTCTTCAATGTGTCAGAAACTTAAGCAATATATGTTGACCAACATTTATGTTTATTCAACTATTTCCTAATTTCTCTGAAATGCATTTTCTGCTTCCGTAAAATGGGGATTAATGAAAGACATTATTGTTCTTAGGGTTAAATGACAGAATGTACGTGCAATGGATTGTTTTTGATAGAGACTGGACAGGGGAGATTTTAAAAGTAGACTACAAACTTGTTACTTAAAAGTTACAAGCAGTTCCTGCCTGCTAAAAATGGAAGTTTTAGAAACACATTGAGGGTCAACTGTTTTCTGTTCTGGGAGAGACATCACTTTGTGTTTATTTAAATTATGCAAATGACAAAGTATCCACCCATTGTTCCTGGGAGAAAAATTGAAGACAGTAAACTAACTCAAATTCAGTTGTTTTGGACCAAGAAATTAAGTGCTTTATCATGTAAATTGAGTGTCTGTTTTAGCAAACTTGAAGGGGAACCTGTTCTTTATGAATTTAGGCTGCATTATGCCTATAAATTATTGCTTGTTCTTAGAGACTTGTGTTTCATTTTTTTTTTTTTTCCAGTTGTTGCTTATGAAGGAACCCTGGGATTGTAGGAGAGGCCACAGGTGTGAACCTCACCTCATGTTGGAGGGAGATTATACACAGTGACTGCTCGGGGCTATTGCTGCCCTTCATATGGTATTTTTAAAAAACTAAATAACCAGAATGTATTGATGCTGGCTGTGTTAGTCTGGGTCCTCTGAAAAGTAGAATGAAGATGGTATTAAATATGTAAGAAATTTATTAGGAAATGTGCCTGTAAAAGAAAATGAAGAGGGAACCAAGAGAGGCTGGGACAGTCATTTTCCATGCTGTGGATGGCAAAGTAAAGAACATCGGACTTTAGAGAGAGGAGCATGAAGCATGTGGTCACAAAACTGAGAGGCCCCAAAAGAAGATGCAGAAATAGAAGGGATCTGCCTCAGTACTTGACCACTTCCTAATTCTTTTTGTTTTGTCTCTTACGGGGCTAGGCTGCAAATCCTACCCTTGGATGCTGAGATATTCTTCTCTCGGTGCAACACGTGGCTTTTTGTTTAAGTTAATCTGATTTCTGGCTAAGACCACCATACTTGGAATAGTAGCTAAGAGGAGAGCAATACCCCATTCCATGACACCAGAGTGTGGGTCACCATGGCGAGGACCAGTGGGGGACTTTGGTGTCTTCTGCAGGGGTAATCTTATGAGGGGGCCCGAGAGAGGCCAAGAGGAGAGAAGGCAGAATATTGCAGACCTACTCCTCACCCCTCAACACACAGCCCCCTCCTACTGGGTCACAGTGAGAGGTAACTTTTGGCAGTCAGAGGAATAAGTATTGAATAGTTGTTTTAGTACTAATGAAAATATGGTGAAAATTTGCAGTGCTAGGGTAATGAGGCCCAGACATTTGGGTTACCTGGGTAAAATAATTGCTTCACAATAGGCAGACGGTTAATATTAACTATTTCTCACCCACTTTCTAAGATTCTCTGTCATTCATAAAATACTATGCTCCAGGATCACTTTATTTATGAATCTACTCTAATTTCTGGAGCAATCACTTCTGAGCACATACAATAGACACCCTGGCTTAGAAATATAAATTTCGCTTTAGGAATTTTGCTATGTGGCTTACATTCTGTTATCAACTCCCATTAAAAATCACCAGATCCGGCACCTAAGTGGACACATAGGTGCTACGGTAATAGGGTATTGGGCAGGGGGGAGGGGGAAGGGGCGGGTATATACATACATAATGAATGAGATGTGCACCATCTGGGGGATGGTCACGCTGGAAACTCAGACTTGTGGGGGGAGGGGGAGAAAGGGCATTTTGTGAAACCTTAAAATTTGTACCCCTATAATATGCCAAAATAAAAAAAAAATCACCAGATCCAGGGATCCTTAAGCACTCTAATTATGCATATATTTAGGAAGTACAATAAAAATAAAACCTTTTTAAAAACCAAAGTTTTTATAGATCACCTACCAGAGAGAAAATAAAAACTCCCTTAGAAAATTTACTAATATCATTATCCACAAAACTCCAAACTACGGTACTGTGCTGTTCTCAAAATGAGTCCCTAAATAAAAATACTAGTTGTGTACCTTATGCTAGAGGGTGGGATTGGGAGTGGTGGGTAAAGAGAAGCAATACCCTTCTTCTTTGGGTGATTTTAATACATTTATCTTCTTCCAAGATAAAGATACAAACCATTTAGTGTACTCTATATTTCTTTTCTCAGTCTAGGGACATGGACAAGACTAGGGAATCACAAGGTGCCTTAACCAGGGCTCTTTCGACTGCAGATGGGAGACTCCTAACTTAACCTAACTAAAGCCAAAGGGAATTTATTGGTATCTATATTTGTGTGGTTCAGGCTCTGGCTTTAAGCGTGACTGGTTTCAGGGCCTCAAACAATGGGTCGGATCTTTCCCTCCTTCCCAGTCTTCGTTACCTGCTTCTCTCAGTGCTTTGGCCTCCATTTTGCTTTCTCCAGACATCTGGAGAAAATGGCTTCAACAATTCCAATTTCATGTCTTTCAAACTTAGCAAGTCCAAAAAGAATTATTCTCTCTCAGTAGCCATATATTAATTTCAGGGAAGGATTCTGATTGGCTCTGCTAGGATTATACGTCTACTTTTGAATGGTTGACTATTACCAAGGTGGGATGCTATGATTGGCTAATCCTGGGTCCTATACATTCCAGTTGGTAATGTTGCAGCCAAGGTGGTTAGAGAAAAGAGTTAATGATAATTAAGATCCCCACAAGGTTATA
>VSMD01037864.1:0-12453 GCA_008750895.1 Mirza zaza
ATTAAAATTAAAGAATGTTCAGGCCAGGCTTGGTGGCTCACACCTGTAATCCCAGCACTCTGGGAGGCTGAGGCAGGAGGACTGCTTGAACTCAGGAGTTTGAGACAAGCCTGAGCAAGTGTGAGACCTCATCTCCACTAAAAAATAGAAAAAAAATTATCCAGACAACTAAAAATAGGAAAAATTGACAGGCATGGTAGCACGTGCCTGTAGTCCCAGCTACTCAGGAGGCTGAGACAAGAGGATCACTTGAGACCAGGAGTTTGAGGTTGCTGAGAGCTAGGCTGACACCATGGCACTCTAGCCCAGGCAATAGACTCACACTCTGTCTCAAAAAAATAAAGAAGGTTCATTATAAAGTAAATTTGTAACCAAGAATAACAATCAATGGGATAAAGATTATTTTATTTAAAAAGTATGTATTTGTGAGTCTATATATCCTGTAATCAATTAATTTCTTGACCAACTGAAGAAATGGGCATAAAGAAACATTTAATCACTTTCAAAACTATAAATTAAACTAATCTCAATGTGGTGGTTAATTGAGATTAGGATTGACTGCATAAATTTCAAAACTAAATGATAAAATTTCAGATGATACACCAATGAATGACAATATAGGGGCTATATTTGGATGAGGAAATTGAACTGTAATTTCGGCTCCCTCAAAGCTATTTCTATGTCAATTTCTCCCTTCTTTCATCTACTTTTTTGTTATAACAGCTTTATTGAGATGGAATTCACATACCTTAGAATCCATCGAAACAGAATTAAATGGGTTTTAGTACATTCACATAGCACAACCATCACAACTATCTTCCAGAACATTTGCATCGCCCCCAAAAGAACATCTGTATACACCCCCTTGTATACATTAGCAGTTACTCTCCATTTTCTTCTGCCAGTTCCAGCAACCACTAATCTGTCTCTATGGATTTACCTATTCTACACATTTCATCTAAGTGGAATCATATGATAAGCATCCTTTGTGATTGGCTTCTTTCACTTAGCACGTTTTCAAGGTTCATCCATGTTGTAACACATTATCAGTACTTCATTTCTTCTCACTGCCAAATTGTAGTCCACTGTACGGATATAACATATTAAATCTACCCATTCATCAGTGGATGGACACTGGGGGGTTTTTCTTCCCATTTTTTGACTACCAGGAATAATGCTATTGTGAATATTCACGTACTAGTTTTTATTGTGGATTTGTTTTCCTTTCTCTAAGGTGGGAGTCATATAGTAACTCTATTTGTAACTGTCTTAGGCAACTGCCAGACTGTTCTCCAAAGCAGCTGTAGCATTTTACAATCCTGCTAGCAGTGTATGAGGGTTCCAATTTCTCCATCTCCTCACCAACACCTGTTTTATCTTTTTGATTATAGTCTACTAGGTGAGAAGTGGTAGGTCCCCTACTCTTCCTCCAAATACTCTTTAAAAACTCTTTAACTACCTCTTCCTCCATTATAGGACACTAAGGCATCTGGTCAGGGTAAAGTGATCATATCCACGAAATTCTCTGCATGAGTTTTGAAATTTACAGTAAACATCTGACTTTCTGTTTACATTCTGTAAATGAGTACATCTTTCTAATAGTTTAGCACAGGGAATCAACCTTATAACAAATAATTCCACTTTGAATTTAAATAAACATAAAGCATTGAAATTATAACCCAAAGTGCCAATACACCATCAAAAACATTAATAAATTGTAAAAACAGCAATTTGGGGGTTTCTTATTTACTTAAAATATTTTAAGTTTAAACTATTTTTTCAATAGTTTAATAATTATACTGTATACACCGCTACTAAACTCATTTAAAAGAAGTTACTTAATAGTCAAAAGTAGTCAAACCCTAACTTCAGAATCTTTGTCCTATAGGCTACTACTAGCAAACAGAATTGGTATAAGATTAGGTCCTAAAACAGGAATAAACCTTAAAGGAGTCAATCTCCTCTGCAATGTTTTAAGTCAAAATGTTGTCATCAAGCCAATGATTATAACAGAACATTGACAATTTGTTGACACAACCACTGTATCACACAAGCTATGTAGGCAACAACAGGAAATTTCACCAACCTGGCATTTTCTTCTTCTGGCCTTTCAACTTCGTTTTCATCTACCAAATAAAATAAAATAAATAAATAAACAAACAAACCACTCTTAAAGTAACCAGTATTTATGAAAATCTGAAGTGATCATCACAAGCACTAACCTAGGTCCTTTGCCAAATCTCTGTGCACATGCACGTCCCATGGGCCTATAAGCACATCCAAAGTTAGATCACCTTATAATTACTTAACAACATATGATTTTTACGGAAAAAAAAAAAATATCAGACTTACTACAAAAATAAGCTTAATTTAAGAAGTACTTAAGATTTCCAGACCTTTGTTAAAGAAACCCTACACATTCACATTTCAAAGAGTATTACTAATACCAAATCTTGTCATCAAAGATAACGAATTCTTTTAACAAGTCTATCAAAGTTACATCATCAAGTAGCTGCACGGTGCCCAACGTGCACTTTCATTATTCTAAAGACAATCAAGAATCTACGTTTTAGGCAAAGAACAAATATCAACTTTCAAATCTTGTGTCGGTAACAGACAAGAAGGGACTGTGACTTAATGAAAGTTAAAAACCAGATGTCAAAGTTCCCTTCAAGAGGGAAGTATACAGGATGCATTAAATTTAAGAAAAAAGAAAAATGCATGAGATGACACTGAAAACTATAAGCCTAAGTAAGGGTCATGAGATAACTTCTACGATGTTGGTTTAAAGAGCAGTGTCTTAGAAAAGTTAAAACTTCACCTGAATACAGGAGACATTCAGAGTTTTCTTTACGGGACATACTGTATTTCCATCTCTCTCTCTCTCAATTAATTACTTTTTAAGCACGACTTTCAGACAAGGAGGTACCCTTGCAGGTGCATTCCATACACACTGACCATCAAGAAACAAGGCGTTAGTTTTACAGCATTAACTTTATTCAGCTACTGTTACAGAAGGACTTTCTTCTGACCCTACGTCCACGGGGCAAGGAGAGACACACACAACACAGTGCTGAGTCGACAGAAAACGACACAGGTGTGAAGAGCGCGCAGGTGAGGCGGCCGAGGGGCCCCGGCGGGGAGGAGGGCGGAGCTGGGGGACCCCCGGGACCCCCCAGGACCCCCGGCCCGGTCCGGTCCGCGGCCCCGCCGGGCGGGAGCGCGCGGGGGGCGTGGGCCGGCGGGGGCGGCCGCGGGGCTGGGGGGGCGCGCGCGCCGCGCTCGGCCTCGGTCGGGGCCGGCCGGCGCTCGGGACGGGAGAGGCCCGCGGCGGAGGCGGCCCGAGGGGCCCGGGACGCCGGCCGTTCGCGGGCCGGGGAGGGAGGCCTGCGAGGAGAACCGGGGAGAGACAGGGACAGGAAGTTCCGTACCGCCATAGAGCCACTCTTCCTCCTCATCCCCCGCGGTCCCGCCGCTCAGCTCCGACACTAGGCGCTCGACCTCGCCGGCCGACATGGCCGCCCCGAGCGCCGCTTACAGGCGGCGCGGTCAACAGCCCCCTCCAACCCGTCCCCAGCCTCGCCGCCCCGGGGCGCGAGAAGGGCGCCAACCCGCCGGCGAGCGAACGAAGGGAGCGCGAGACTCAAATCCCGGGGAGGCGGCGGCGGCAAGATGAAGACTCCGGCGGCGCGGGTCGGCCTGCGCACGCGCAGCGGCAGCCGAGCGGCGCGGCGTCTCCAGGAGGCTTCGCTTCCGGGGCGGCCGCCTGGGGTCCGGTTGCGCACGCGCACTGCGGTTGGCCCCGCCCCGTAGCCGCCCGTTTTGCCTTTGAGCTAGGCGTCCTACGCCGGCCGGGTTCCCCTCCCCCAGCCTTTGGCTCTAGTCACCCGTGTCGCCGATGGCTGCACCATTGTTCCCTCCTTCGACTTTTTACTTATTTATTTTATTATTATTATTATTGTTTTTTTTTACTTATTTATTTTTTAATCTTCCGAAAGGGCCTCGTTTCCTTCTTCACGCGTTGTATCAGCCTCTACACAGAATCATTACCTGTCGGTCCTGCGCTTCTCATTGAAGAGAGAAGGAACGGTCCGTGCTCGATTTCTTGAAAAATTAATTTTAGCAGCCAACAAAAGCAAAACTAATACATGAATAATGCATTCTCCTTGTTAAAAAAAACAACAACAACAAAAAAAAACACGCCAACATTACAGTCCAGGTCAAAGACCGCCTCCTACACGACTGTTGTTATTTTGCCCACGTTACAGACTCACGGCCCTAATTGGGGTGCATCGTTCTGGAATTTTCTCTACGTTTACCTCACGAGTATTGTGCTGTCAAGTGGGAGAACCTTGGGTGGAGGGACTTCAAAGGCCATAGTATCATCTTGCAACTTGCTATTTTAAAACAACAACAACAACAACAACAAAAAACCAGCAAAAACTCAACCGTCTCGGTGATCTTTTCCATTTCGGTATATATCTAACTATATTCGTTTTTTAAGTGCTTCATACAATTACATAGCATGTGTAGGCCGCAAAGCGAATACGGCTGTTTCCCTACTGCTGTATATGGGTAAAGATTGCCTTCAACTTTTCACTTTTACCACACACACACACACACACACACACAAAACACTGCAATGAAGATCTTCGTGACTTCTTGCAGATTTGTCCGAGTGTTTCTCCAAGATCATAAAGTATGTGCAGTTTTTATGTTAATAGGTAAACCGAATTTTCAGGCTACTCTTGACAGCAGATCTTCCAAGGAAAAGTCGTACAATCAAGTGGAGTTCTAGTGGTCGATTATACCTGGCGGGTTGTATAACTTCAGGCAGTCAACCTGCATGCTTCAGCTTTCTCATCCATAAAAATGGAAAGGCTGAGTTAAATGATCTCCAAGGGCCTTCAGTTCTAAAGTTTTCAAATGGGACAGTCTTCGACGGACAGAAGGCAATTTTGGTTTTACAAATCAATGGGTTTTCTTGCTCTTTATTTATTTGTTTATTTATTTATTTTTGAGACAGAGTCTCACTTTGTTGCCCAGGCTAGAGTGAGTGCCGTGGCGTCAGCCTAGCTCACAGCAACCTCCAACTCCTGGAGGCTCAAGCGATCCTCCTGCCTCAGCCTCCCGATTAGCTGGGACTACAGGCATGCGCCACCATGCCCGGCTAATATTTCGTATATATATTTTTAGTTGGTCAATTAATTTGTTTCTATTTTTAGTAGAGATGGGGTCTGGCTCAGGCTGGTCTCGAACTTCTGACCTCGAGCAATCTGCCAGCCTCGGCCTCCCAGATTTTCTTGCTTTTTAATGAATAGATATTGTTTTTTCATTTGTTTATGTAACAAGTATAGAATATTTGCTCTGCTTAAGAACTTGGAAAATGAAGGCACAAGTGAAGACATAGTCCCAGTCCTTAAAGAGCTCTTAATGTATTGAGAGAGACAGAAGGGTGGTAAACAACTCTCCTCCTAGGGAAAAGGTGTGTGTGCTATAATAGAATCACAATGAAGTGTTTACACCCCACCAACACCACACCATCTCACAGTAGTTAAACAAACCACCCACGTGGTTTTAATCCTCCTCACCTTTGAACACACTTCTGCTATTCCCAGTTCCCTTATCTGTTTATTTATTTATTTTTTTTGAGACAGAGTCTTGCTTTGTTGCCCAGGATAGAGTGAGTTCCGTGGCATCAGCCTAGCTCACAGCAACCTCAAACTCCTAGGCTCAAGCAATCCTTCTGGCTCAGCCTCCCGAGTAGCTGGGACTACAGGCATGCACCACCATGCCCGGCCAATTTTTTCTATATATATTAGTTGGCCAATTAATTTCTTTCTATTTATAGTAGAGACGGGGTCTCGCACTTGCTCAGGCTGGTTTGCAACTCCTGACCTTGAGCGATCCACCTGCCTCGGCCTCCCAGAGTGCTAGGATTACAGGTGTGGGCCACTCCCTTATCTGTTTAAATCCATCCCTTGCATCCTTCTAAACTCTTTAGTGGTATAATCACCTTATCTAAATCTTTCCTGAAACCCCTTTTACTACTTCCTATTTATTTATTTATTAAATAAATATTTATGAAAGGTCTTATCAATTGCCAGGGGCTCTTCTAGGCTGTGGAGATTCATCAGTGACTAAAACAAAGTCCTTCCTCTTATGTAGCTTTGATTCTAACGAGCGAGTCAGACAATGAACATATAAAGGTGTAATATGTCATGATAAGGATTATGAAAAGAATGAGCAATATAAGGGGACCCAGAGTGGAGTGCTGAAGAGGGATAGGGTTCAATTTTAGGTCAAGTAGTCAGGGAAAGCCACTCTGATGAGGTGAGGTGATAACAGAAGTAGAAATCTGAATAGAGAGAGGAAGTAGACCCAGTGGAGTTCTGGGTGAATAGAGTAAATAGAGGGAATAGAATATGCAAAGGCCCTGAGGCAGAAGCATGCATGATATGTTCAAGGAACCCAGAATGTAGCTGGAGTGTAGTGAGGGAGGGAGAGAATGAAGATGAGGTCAGAGGTGTTAGGGAGTGGATAAAACAGAGCTAATCACTCTCTTCTAGACCTTGTATTGCTCTATGGCATGTGTCTAGCACGTTGTATAGTAATTATTTTCCTACATATCTGTTTTCTTCCTACTCTTCATTAGACTGAGTCCACCCTCAAACAGGACATCTTGTATATCTGTCACTCTCGTTCCTCTTAGGGGGTAAATCTTGAAATTTTTTGAAAGTAGTAGAGTGAGTTTGCCAGTTGCTGCATCTGCGGGTGAAGTGTGGCTAGATCTTTGGGAAGCCACGCCAATCCTAGTCCACGCCACCGTGGCCGAAGCCGTGGGAAGTGTGACAGCAATGGCATTATTTTTTCCCTTGGATACAGCTAGACTTCAACTTCAGGTTGATGAGAAAAGAAAGTCCAAAACGACACACATGGTGCTTCTGGAGATCATTAAAGAAGAAGGCCTCCTGGTACCATATCGAGGGTGGTTTCCAGTCATTTCCAGTCTTTGCTGCTCCAATTTTGTCTATTTCTACACTTTTAATAGCCTCAAAGCAGTCTGGGTCAAAGGTCAATGTTGTACTACCGGAAAAGATCTGGTAGTTGGATTTGTTGCAGGTAACAAGGTTTTCTGCGTATGAAATGTTTTTATATTTTAATATTTATCTTGTTTATATATCCTCTAAGAGATTATTTTAGCACAAAGTAATGCTACAAAGAATATAATCAGTTTTCTGACTTGGTCAGGGTTTTATTTTATTGTGGTAAAAAACACATAAAATTTACCATCTTAACCAAAAAAACAAAGTAGTAGAGTGGAGGTTTTTTGTAGTGTTTGGTATTATCATCCCATCCATTTACCTTTCTATTTACTATTCAAGCGTCTATAATGAACTTTGATGGTTTCATGGGAAAATGAATTGCCTTGTGCTAACGGGCCTCTTTCTCTTTTCAGCTGCTTTTCAAGGCATTGCTTAAACTGAACTAAAGAATCGATGGTAATACCTTATGCATTAGAATTGACTTTCTGGTGGACTTAGCATTGGAGCAAAGCTTTGAAAATGAAGGTTTCCACAAGCAAAGAAGCCCATAAATCCCTAATAACCACCCTGAAAAAGCCTCTTCCTTCCTTGCTTCCAAAATGAGCTCCTTGCCTGGCTGTGCTTCCTTTGTTAAAGGTGTCCTCTTCCTGCTCACAAGGGGAAATAGCAAAGAAAAGTTGTTTCAAGATACTATATAGTCCTCCTCCCACTTCTTATATTATGACCTTATCGAACTACAGTACTCCATATATTCTGATTATATTTGTTTTTCATTTTATTGGGGTTTTTTTGTGGTCTGTTGGTTCTTGGAGAAAAAATAATTGTCGTAATAGTCTGTTTTAATGTATCTGTCTCTGAGAAGCACTGAGAGTGCTTAGTAGATGATGATGATGATGAAAATGACAACAGTTGGAGATCAAATAAAAGTGTCTTTCTCAGTGTCAAGTATATAGCAAGTATTCACAAATACACTTAGCATGGATAGGGCATTTAGGCCCGACTGTGCTAATTGCTGCCAACTTTAGATATGTCACTAAAGTTTTAATGTTCTTTGGTTTTCTCAGTGGTAAGTTGATATGTTAAAATAACATTTTATAGCCACCTTTTGGAAGGATAACAAAGCTAAAATGAGGTTTCAAATGTCAAAGCATTTGATGGATTAGAGACACGCAGGTGTTGTGTTGTCTTATGTTCTAGGCCTTTTTTCCTTTGAACGACCAGAATAATCGTACATGTATAGAGCTCTCCTTCCTCTCTTGGTTCTTCAGTGAAGAATTAAGCCCCAATTCGTCATCCTGTGTATCCTGACATCCTTTAACAATAAATTTTATATTTTTAGTTGTTTCTGAAAAATTGTGTTATCTATTCATGTTTATACTCTTATGTAAACTTTGTATACTCCTTAAGAATGAGAACAAAATGTTTTTATTTATTTTATTATTTTTTTCTGCAGAGACACTCTGGCAGTGAAAAGGAAAAAGAAAAAAAGAAGAAAGAAAAAAAAATATTTTATTTATTTATTTTTTTTAAACAGAGTCTCGCACTGTTGCCCAGGCTAGAGTGCCGTGGTGTCAGCCTCGCTTACAGCAACCTCAGACTCCTGGGCTCAAGCGATCCTCGTGCCTCAGCCTCCCAAGTAGCTGGGATTACAGGCATGTGCCCCCATGCCCAGCTAATTTTTTCTATATATTTTTAGTTGTCCATCTAATTTGTTTCTGTTTTTAGTAGAGACAGGGTCTCGCTCTTGCTCAGTCTGGTTTCAAACTCCTGACCTAGAGCGATCCTCCCGCCTCAGCCTCCCAGAGAGCTAGGATTACAGGCGTGAGCCACCGCGCCCAGCCAACAAAATGTTTTTATTTCTGTGTTCACCAGGATCCTTGCTCACAATGTCAAGCACGTGGAAAGTGCTCAGGAAATCCTTAAGCTAAGTCCAAATCATGCATGTGGAGGACCTAGAAATGAGGTGAAGGGAAATATGCTTGATTTTATGAAGAATGGGAAATAAAAGCTGACCATTTTGAGCAGAGAAGTACAAGTCACATTTTAACGAGGTAAACATGATGGTCTTAAGCAGGTCATCTTAGCAGGAATTCATTTTATTCTGCCATAACATCTGAAAGCAAGAAAAGGCTTTTGCCTGGGTTCTCCTGTCTTTTCTGTCTACCCTGTTTCCTAAGGTCATTTCATCCAGTTCCATGACTTTTTTTTTTGGAGACAGAGTCTCACTCTGTTGCCCAGGCTAGAGTGCCGTGGCGTCAGCCTAGCTCACAGCAACCTCCAACTGCTGGGCTCAAGTGATCCTCCTGCCTCAGCCTCCTGAGTAGCTGGGATCATAGGCATGCGCCACCATGCCTGGCTAATTTTTTCTGTATATTTTTAGTTGTTTGACTAACTTCTTTCTATTTTTAGTAGAGATGGGGTCTCGCTCATGCTCAGGCTGGTCTGAAACTCCTGCCTCAAGCGATCCTCCTACCTCCGCCTCCCAGAGTGCTAGGATTACAGGCGTGAGCCACCACACCCGGCCCAGTGACTTTTAATACCACCTATAACATTGGATATTTCTATCTGTAGTCTTTTTTTTTTTTCTTGAGATGTGGTCTTGCTCTATTCCCTGGACTAGAGTGCAGTGGTGTCACCAAAGCTCACTGCAACCTCAGACTCCTGGGCCCAAGTAATCCTCTTGCCTCAGCCTCCTGAGTAGTTGGAACTAGAGGCACACACAATCACACCCAGCTAATTTTTAAATTTTTTGTATAGATGGGACCTTGCTATATTGTCCAGGCTGGTCTTGAAATTATGGGCTAAAGCAATCTTCCTGCCTCAGCCTCTCAAAGTGCTAGGATCACAGGCATGAGCCACCACACCTGGCCTCTGTCTGCAGTCTTAGCTCCTCCTTGAGCTCAGGATACTTAATATCACTCTGATACTTCACCTGATGCCTTTCTTGGGTATTTAATTGGCATTTCAAATCTGGCCCCAAACAGAACTTGTGAATTCTCCTCCCAATCCTTTCCTGTCCCACACTCATACTCCCAACGGCTTCTCCAACAATACTCACCATCCAACTTGTTTTATCTAGCCAAAATACAAAGAATCATCCTTGACTCTTCCCTTTCCTTCCTCTGCCTCTCTCATACCTATGCAAATCCATTGGCAAGACCTGTTAGCTCTTCCTGTAGACTATATAGCAAACTTATCTACTTTTCTACTTTTCTGTACCGCTATACTACAATTCAAGTGACACAGAAACCTTCAATGGCTTCCTCTTACATATGAAATTAAACCCAAACTTCCTACCATGTGGCCATAAGCTCTTTCATGATCTGGTAGTTCCTCAAGTTATATGTGATTATACAGGCTCTGCGTTGTTCAACTTCCATATCACCTTCTTCTTTTTTTTTTTATTCACTTTTTTTTAATTTTATAAAATTTATGCTTTCTTTTCTTTTCTTTCTTTCTTTTTTTTTTTTTTTTTGCACACTTGATGTCCTGAAAATGCTGCACATGTCACCTCATTCTTAGTCACCTTTTGTTAACTCTTTTAGTGTCTTTCCTTCGCCTCTCTGCTATGGACTGAATGTTTGTTTTCCTCCAAAATGTATATGTTGAAACCTTAATCCCCAGCGTGTTGGTGTTTGGAGATGGGGCCTTTGGGAGGTAATTAGGTCCTCCCTAATGGGAAGGGGATTAGTCCCCTTATAAGAAGAGACAGGAGAACTTGTTTCCTCTCTTCTCTGCTCTCTGCCATGTGAAGGCACAGCACAAAGATGGCCAGCCATCTGTGAACCAGAAAAACAGCCCTCACCAGAACCAGACAATGCTGGTACCCTGATCTCAGACTTTCCAGCCTCCAGAACTGTGAGGTATAATCTACTGTTTGTCACCCTGTCCACCGTATTTTTGTTATAGCAGTCCGAACTAAGACAGCATCTGTGCTTATTCTCTCCCAGTTCTTGCAGACCAGATTCTCAACTCTGCATTTAACTTTCAGTCCCTACTTTTGTTTCATTTTATGTGCATGCCCATTAGTTTCTTTTCTTTCTTTTTTTTTTTTTTGAGACAAAGTCTCACTCTGTGCCGTGGCATCAGCCTAGCTCACAGCAACCTCAAACTTTTGGGCTCAGGCGATCCTCCTGCCTCAGCCTCCTGAGTAGCTAGGACTACAGGCATGCACCACCATGCCAGGCTAATTTTTTTTCTATATATTTTTAGTTGGCCAGCTAATTTTTTCTATTTTTAGTGAAGACGGGGTCTCGCTCTTGCTCAGGCCGGTCTTGAGCTCCTGACCTTGTTTCAAACTCCTGACCTCGAGCAATCCACCCACCTCGGCCTCCCAGAGTGCTAGGATTACAGGCGTGAGCCACCATACCCGGCCTGGTTTCCCTTCTTCCTCCCACCCAGGAATGCTGCTTAGAGCTCTCTCCATTACCCTATTGTCTTCTTTCTTCTTTATGCTCTCTATGAGCTATCTGAAGCACACCCATTTACTAATGATTCCCAAATTACCAGACGTCTTTCCTATATTCCAGAATCATACATCCAACCGGTTACCAGACCTTTCTACCTGGATGTCCCACAGGTATCTTCAAAACAACATCCCCTGACACCTATTAGGATGGCTACTATCAAAAATGTCAGAAAATATCAGGTGTTGGCAAGGATGTAGGGATATTGGAACCCTTATGCATTGATGGTAGAAATATAAAATGGTGCAATCACTATGGAAAACTGAGTTCCCTTAAGAAGTTAAAAATAGAATTACCATGTGATCCAGCAATTCCAATTCTGGGTGCATACACAAAAGAACTAAAATCAAGATCTCAAAGAGATATTTGTACACCCATGTTCAGAGCAGCACTATTGACAATAGCCAAAAGGTAGAAGCAATCCAAATGCCCATTCACAGATGAATGGATAAACAAAAGTGATATATATATATATCACTTTTCATATATATATATGTATTCATATGTATATATACACACACACACCATGGAATAATATTCAGCTTTAAAAAGAAAGAGCATAGACTTCAGTTTCTTGAGCAGAACAAAAAAATATAATAAAAATAAAAAAGTAAAAGAAGGCCGGGCGCGGTGGCTCACGCCTGTAATCCTAGCTCTCTGGGAGGCCGAGGTGGGCGGATCATTTGAGCTCAGGAGTTCGAGACCAGCCTGAGCAAGAGCGAGACCCCATCTCTACTATAAATAGAAAGAAATTAATTGGCCAACTAATACATATAGAAAAAAAATTAGCTGGGCATGGTGGCACATGCCTGTAGTCCCAGCTACTTGGGAGGCTGAGGCAGCAGGATCGCTTGAGCCCAGGAGTTTGAGGTTGCTGTGAGCTAGGCTGATGCCACGGCACTCACTCTAGCCTGGGCAATAAAGTGAGACTCTGTCTCAAA
>VSMD01037865.1:0-17572 GCA_008750895.1 Mirza zaza
AGAGAGAGAGAGAGAGAGAGAGAGAGAGAGAGAGGAGAGAGAAGATTAAATCACTTTGATATCATCTCGTTGTGACCTCCTGGTTATTTAAAATATTGATCCTTTTCAGATTTTGGCTCTGTCCCTTATAGGCTATGTAAACTTGGAGGAGCTTTTTGACCTAAAACTTTGTTTTCTCACTTGTAAAAATGGATGCATGGTGAATTAAAGAAGGCCACAAATTCCTGGACACTTTTCCCATCTAAGGGTGGGATCGATGTCCCTGTGCCTTGCCCTTTAATCTGGGTGGGCTCGGTGACTCGCCTGCCCAACAGGACACAGCAGAAGTGATGCTCCATCAGTTTCCATGCCCAGGCCTTAAGAGACTGGCAGCTTCTACTTCCTGCCTTTGAATGCTCACTCAAAGGGAAGTCTGTCACCAGGGCCCCTGAGCTAGTCCCAGCTGTTCCGGCCATTCCGGCTGTCATGCAGACATGTGAGCCAAGAAGCCACCCACCCAGTTGAGCCTTCAGATGACTCCAGCCCCAGCTACCATCTGACTGCAACACGAGAGACCCTCAGTAAGAACCACGAGTCCCAGCCTAGTTAACACACAGAACCGGGGGCCACCAAGCTTGGCCCAAGTAGCACTAGGTAGCTGCAACTGGAAGTCACCATAACACCTACCTCACAGGAAGGTAAAATGTTGTGAGGGTAAAATGAGATTGTTAAATGCAAAATCCCTTCCTTGCCTATAGCCTGGAATAAAACAAGCAGTCATTACATATCATCACTTCTCCTGCCCTGGCTCCTTCCTTTTCTTAAATTCCATGAATTTCCAAGAAGGGGTAACTTTCAGTGTCACCCTCTAAGGTAGGCAGGGTAGAGATGGTCTTTATGCTAGATGTTCGGAATTTGAATAGCTCTGATTTCTTTTCTCCATCTTTCCCTTGTTTCTTTCCTCTCTATGTTCTTCGAAGCATAGCCAGATTACTTAGACCTAAAATAAGAATACCAAATTCAGCCTTTGTGTTGCAGACAGAAAAATCATAGGTTTGGTACAGGCTTATGGTAATGGAAATCAAGCCCTAGCAGCTAAAATGATTCAGAGCAAAATTCCCCTTGACAAATTTTGTTCACGTCTGTGTGCATGTGTGTGTGTCTGTGTGTAAAAAGGAGTTAAAGAAACACTTTACCAGTCTATGGTGGGTTGTGTAATTATTTCATGATATATTATAACGTGTTATAATAATAATAGCAATGACATTCACAATAAATGTAATGTGCTTAAATCATGCCCCCCACCCATCCATGGAAAAATTGTCTTCCATGAAAACAGTCCCTGGTACCAAAAAGTTGGGGACTGATGCTTATATAATTATTTTCCCATGTGAGCATAATAGCATTGCAGGCTTTTGTGGAGGGAGGGTTTATACAAAGTACATGGTTACCTGTAATTATACTCTTGCTAAGTTTGATTTTTATAGAACCAACATTCCAGTCTGATTGAAACCATGAAGAAAGACATGCATTTTGAAAATGCTCTTTTTATTTTTGACTCCAATGGTTGAACTTCATTCTAGTGATCTCCCTTGGAAGCCCACCTTTTACTATGTTTATTGTGTGCCTTGCTAATTATGCCGCTCATCCCATAAGATTTGCTGCTAAAGCAGTTTTGAGATTACCTTTCTATCTCCCCTTGAATTCCTGCAAGCACCTAAACCTTTATAGACAAGAGGGCTCATCTCAGAGTCCGACCTAGGTCCGGATCATAAACTCTGTCAAACACCCAGCCAATTAAGTCCAGGGTGCAAAGAGGAGTCAAATTCAACAAGCCTGCCGGTTAGGTAAGGGAACCGGGTTTGTTTTACATTTTAACCTTAAACGTGGTGTGTGGACACAAAGCCAGACTTCATTGTCATGCTGGCAGCCTAAAAGCCCCTGGCACATTTGGGGGCCCACAGGGTTGAGGACGAGGAGAGGGGACTGGATGGGTCATGAGGGCGGTGAGCTTGGGTCTCTGGTGACATACCCTGCCACCAATTCCAGCTGCGGAACGTTGCTTGCAGGAGGAATTCGGCCTGCCATTGAGGATGCATTCCCTAGGGAAAAGCAGGGGCCGGAGCTGGGCAGTTAGCGCGTGCAGAAGCCACTTTAACTAACTCCTGGTGCCCGGAGACCCAGCGTGGGCCCTTCCGGAGGGAGGTCGCGGCTGGCGCGACCGTTTGCTCTCCGTCTCACAGGTCGTGGAGGAGGTGCGAGTGCGCGTGGAGCTCTAGAAAGCTCCTTCTCTAATCACTTCTCGATTTGCCTCCGCGTGTCCCGCGCATGCGCCCGACCGTGTGCGCGCGCACGCGGGTCTGCCGCACGCCGGGTGCCCTCTGCGCCAAAGGCAGGTGTCCCCAGGTGAACGGGCTGGCGCTGGGGGCTCTGCGGACAACCGCAACCGTGAGCCGAACCTATGATCCTGGGGTGCCACCCTGGAGGCGCCCGAGTCAGAGCAGCCGCGCCCCAAGTTAGGAGCCGGGCCGCCCGCAGGCCCCAGGGTGGGGGCGGGGAGGCAGGCGCTGCGGCGAGGGGCGGGGGGCCGCGGGACCCGCGTTCGCCCCGGGACGGCTCTCGGAGACTGGGGCCGAGCCCCCTCCCCGGGACCGAGACACCGCAGCCCGCAGCCACCGCCCGCAGGAGCCCCAGCCCGCCCCCGGCCCGCCCCTCGCTCCCGCCTCCCGCCTGCCCCGGCCCCGCAGCGGCTCCGGACGCCCCGGGGGACGCCGCGCGCCGAGCAGCGCTGCCGGGGGCGGGGCCTCGCGCAGGGCGCCTCGGGATTGGCCGAGGGTTGTGGGGGGGGCGGGGCCAGCCCCAGAGAAAACCGCGCGCGCGCCGCCCGGGTGCAGCCCCAGTGCGGAGCCCGAGCCCTGCCGAGGCGGGGCCGGGGGCGGGGCCTCGCGCAGGGCGCCTCGGGATTGGCCGAGGGTTGTGGGGGAGGCGGGGCCAGCCCCAGAGAAAACCGCGCGCGCGCCGCCCGGGTGCAGCCCCAGTGCGGAGCCCGAGCCCTGCCGAGGCGGGGCCGGGGGCGGGGCCTCGCGCAGGGCGCCCCGGGATTGGCCGAGGGCGGCGGGGGCCGGGGCCGGCGCCCTAGAAAACCGCGCGCGCCGCCGGCGGCAGCCCAGTGCGGGGCCCGAGCCGAGCGGAGCGGAGCGGAGCGGCGCTGCCGGGGTCGCGGCCGTTGCGCGTCTTTTGTTGCCGGGACCGTCCCGCCGCGCGGCCCGGGCCGGAGCGGCCATGCGCCTCGTCCAGAACATGTGCACCATCGCCGAGTACCCCGCCCCGGGCAGCGCCGCCGCCGCCGCCGAGTGCTGGCCGGGCGCCGCGGGCCGCCGCCTGGTCAAGATCGCCGTGGTGGGCGCCAGCGGCGTGGGCAAGACGGGTGAGTGCCCGGCGCCGCCGCACGCCCGCCCCGCACGGGGGACGCTCGGCCCGGGGTGGCGGGCGGCGGGTTCCGGCTGGGCGGGGGGCTCGGGCGGTGCCCGGTGCGGAAAGCGGCGAGCGTGCACCCAGCCCCCTGGGCTCTCCTGGTTCGCGGGGGGCTTTGCCGCTGGAAGGCCGGGCGGCCCCGCCGGGCTCCGGGCAGGGTGGCCAGGTGGCCCTTGCAGCCGGCAGAGCCGAGCCCGGAGGAGAGGGTCAGGGACGCCAGGGCGGGCATTCCGCTCGGCGGCCGTGTGAGGCTTGCTCCGCGAGAGTCGCTTGCAGGCTGGCTGGGGTGGGAAGCGGTCTCCCTTGCAGGGCTCGCTCACCCCCTTCCCTTTCTTCCCTCTGGCCTGCAGCGCTGGTGGTCCGGTTCCTCACCAAACGGTTCATCGGTGACTATGAGAGAAACGCAGGTGAGACGCACTGTCCTCTTGTAGGAGTGCTGCCGCTCCCTTTTTCTTTTTCTTTTTTCCCAGTGCCTGCCAGGCAGGTTCCTTCAGAGTGACAGTTTGAGCATCAGGATCTCGCCGCTTCTCCCCACCCCAACCCCCAGCCCACAACTGCCATCTGGCCTCATTCCATGACAAGCCCATTCATCATTTTATCAAGTGCCTGAAAGTGTTCCCCTTGGTGTGTTTTAACTGGAGGGACCCCAGTTGGAAGCACCCTTTGTACTCCAGAGCCTCTCCCCTTCAAAACACTCCTGCAAAAGTCATAAAAAAAAAAAAAAAAAAAAAAGACCAGCTCCTCCCCCCCTACCCCTCTGCTTCTCTGCTGGCTGCCTTTCAGAGGTGACCTTTGAAAGCAAAGGCCAAAGGGGAGCAGTTGTAAACCCAAAGTTCTCTTTTCTGAACAAAGAAAAATAACTAGATGGTCCAATTTTAGGAGGAGAATTCCTGAATAAATGAGAGGAAAAGTTTTTCAATCCCTAAGATTAAGTGTAGCCACTGGGGAGGCTTAAGAGCTTTCTAGCTATGTGCTGTTAGCAAATTGCTTGAATCTGTAGACCATATGAAGTACCTACGGGGGATTATTTGAAATGAGCTGTATAGGATACGACGTGGTAGCCTTCTGCTTTGATGTAGATGATCATTATGTCACATCTTTATTCCAACTGATAACATTGGCGGTGTGTTTACTAACAGTATTTGTCTACAAAGCCGTTATATTTAATGGCCAAAATATAAAGTTATGGTTGAAGAATGCTAAAGTGCCAAAATAAAACAGAGACCTCATACAGTCTAAGAAAATTTGCATCAAGGGAGTGCTCTAAAAATAGAAACTATGTTTAAAAATAGACAAATAAGTTTCCAAAACTTGCAAACTTTGCCCTAGTTTTAATAAATCTACTAACATGGGGTTAAGATTGCAGTTCGTTTTTAAAAAAATATCTGAAGTAAGCCCATTAAATAGAAATAAACTATAGCTTCTTTTTATGCATTGGTGTAGGTTACATTTTTTTTTTTCCCTCTAACTTAAAAAAAATCCACAATGTTTAAAAGTACAATAAGGAAAAACGTAACCTTTTTTTCTTTGCCTTCATAGGTAATCTCTACACCAGACAAGTTCAGATAGAAGGTGAAACCCTAGCCATTCAGGTTCAAGACACTCCAGGTATCCAGGTGAGATGCTTTGAGATGCTAGGTAAAAGGGGGACCCACGTGGCTGTGGAATTGCTCTCTTGTTCTCGAAGTTTCTCGTGCTGAAAGAGGAGAGAAATCTGGGGAGTCAAGTCTAGACTTTTAAATGTTGTTTGACACTTCACTTGTATCTGGCCGTTGGTCAGTCTTAGCCTGGCTCAATTTGGGAGATTTGGCAGAAATCTTCCCTTAGGAGGATTCAACACAGCAAGAAAGACCAAACCAAACACACTTGGAACTGGCAGTTTCCTTTTGATAGTTAGAAAGGTCAGTTTTTACATATGTGTCTTTGGCATTGAAAACTGAACATCTAGGCATAGTCTCCAAATACTTGGAATCGCTTTTATATTGTAGAAAGTTGCTCTTTGGACAAAAGAGCCATGCTAGTGGGGTTTTTTTTCCCCCTCCTAAACTGGGCAGTTATCCAGGTTTAAATGCTTCCAGCTCCTATCTTTCCTTCCCCAGACTTACTGTCTAGCCAGTTAATTTCCCATTTTGTGCAACTACAAAGTCTCTCTGCGTGGAGTTCTCTGCAGGTCAATTTTCCACTTGAGTGTGGCGGGCTGCACTGTTTTTTATTCCAACTCTCTGCAGCTGCATCAACATATTGTCAAGAAAGCCGAAGCGTGTGGGGATATAACTTGTTTATGGGCTGCAACCCAGCATTGATGTGAATGGCTCTTTGGGATCGAATCCACCCGAGCCAGGGTTCTTTGTGGGACTGGCTGTCACCGTTCACCTTGCCATTCATTACCTGTCTTTTTTAGGTCCACGAGAACGGCTTGGGCTGCAGCGAACAGCTGAATAGGTGCATTCGCTGGGCAGACGCCGTGGTGATGGTTTTCTCCATCACGGACCACCAGAGCTATGAACTCATCGGCCAGCTGCACCAGCACGTGCAGCAGCTCCACCCAGGCACCCGGCTGCCCGTCGTGGTCGTGGCCAACAAAGCCGACCTGTTGCACATCAAGCAGGTGGACCCTCAGCTCGGACTGCAGCTGGCCAGCATGCTGGGCTGCTTATTCTACGAGGTGTCCGTCAGTGAAAATTACAACGACGTCTACAACGCCTTCCACGTCCTGTGCAAAGAAGTCAGTCACAAACAGCAGCCCAGCGGCACCCCGGAGAAGCGAAGGGGCTCCCTCATTCCCAGGCCCAAGTCGCCCAACATGCAGGACCTGAAGAGGAGGTTCAAGCAGGCGCTCTCTGCCAAAGTGAGGACTGTCACCTCCGTCTGAGACAGCCGCGCTCCAAGGGGGTTTGGTCTTTCCAGGAAGCCGGCCTGAGGTGCTTCCAGTGCAGGGACATTGAATGCCGGCCTCAATTCACGGTTCCAGAAAGGGCTGGGGCAGAAAGGCCAAGAGGGCTTGTGGAACCGCCACAGAAGCAGCAGCATTGCTCCAAGCAGGGGACAGAGCTGACGAGGCTTGAAAGAGCCCACCGAGCCACTCTCTGGATATGTGAACTGTACCCCATGTCTTTTCCTTTGCAGTGGGGAGGGGGTGTTATTTCCTTGGCTCTTGCTCCTAACGACCTTGTGAATGATGGTTGGTTGTAGTGTCACCAAATATATCGATGTGATTTATAATGGGGATGAAAGAACAGATTAAACATTCACAGATTTCCTCTCCTCTCCTCTCCTCTCCTCTCCTCTCCTCTCCTCTCCTCTCCCCTCCCCTCCCCTCCCCTCCCCTCCCCTCTCTCCTCTGCTTTTCTTTTTCCTTTTCCTTTTTTTCCCCCAAGAATTGCATTTCTCAGTATGATTTGAATCATTCTGGAACACTGTTCTTCTTACAGAACTCCTTTCTAACCTAAAAGTTGAGATCCACATTTCTTGCTTTAAGAATAAGAAGGAAAATGCCCCTCCCCCCCAAAAAAAGGTCAAGTTTATGCGCCACAGTATTCTTTAGACAGACACAGATGAGCTGGCATGGTTGGCAGGAAGGTGCGTGTCCTCCCGACAGGACAGATTAATGCTCAGTTGTTGGGTGTGTGTTGAATGATTTGAACTCACAAACTCTTCGAGCCCAGGCTTTGACTAATTGTGCGACTGTATAGTTTGTTCTTAAACTGTTGCATCTGGTACAGACAGAAGTGTCCACGGACGTTGGTGTGATTTGTGTCAGTGGCTCGTGGCGATGACACTGGGTTGCTTCCTGGGCCTGGTGGAGTTGAGCCGGTGGGTGGCAGAGGTACAAAGACACCGTCTCACGGCGAGGGACAGAGAGACGCAGGGCTACCTGCCAAATCCCCTACACAGATGCACTTTACAAAGCCACTCCTGCTTTGGCTTAAACTGTAATTAATTTATTTTATGTTACAATAAATCTCATTTTAAAAGAGCAGATGCCTGACTTGGTCTTTATTGAAACGTTAACTTTCTGCCCTTCAGAATCTTCTAGTATCTTGTGTTTATTGGGCAAGTGGAGGCAGGCACGATGCCTTCCAGGGGTTATGTCTCAAGTTCTCACAGACATCCAGGGAGGTGCATTCTGTTACTATCCCTGCTTTGCAGAGGAGGAAACAGGCTTACAGAACAAGTGAAATAACTCGCTTTCCATTCGAGAGTGGCACATCTGTTCATTTCCCACGTGGTCTTCCAGGTAAACCCAAGACACATGTCTGCACCCACCCCTCTCTCGGCAAAGCCCGAGGGTATTAATGCTTCTGCACAAGCCTGCTGCTGCTTTATACCTGTTTTGTTTGGCAAACCTCTGCTTTGGGTGTGCTGCTTTCAAAAGATTCACTTTATTCTCACTGTAGAAGCGGCGCAGCCATCAATTGATCCGGGGCTGCTCCGGAGCTTGTCCCATGGAGGTTTTTGTCACACGTGTCTGTGCTAAAGCTTCCAGAGGCTTCTCATCTGCTCCGTCTGGGGCTGGAAGACCTTTCAACTCAAGCTGAACAAGCCACCGTCTTTATGGGCAAATAGTCACTCTTTACATTTATCTGAGCAGTGCTGTCACATACGTGACCTCATCCAAGCCTGCCTGGGGGGTGGGGACGGTCCTGATCCCACTTTACAGAGGAAGGAAACAGGCTCGGAATTGTGAGTGATGGCTTCAAGGTCACGGGAAGGACTTGAATCAATGTCATCTGACCATATTCAACATTCTTGTTCCTTTGTAACGTTTCCTAAATAAGATTGCTGCTGCTTTTAGGGAGCAAGCCAAGGGGACCAGCCAGTGAGGGCCTATGGTGGCATGGTGCTGGGGACACCCCAAACCTTCCTGGCATGCAGGTAATTTTCTGTCCTTCCAGCCTGACCTCACCTCTGAAAAGGGTGTGCGTGTCGGGGGCAGGAGGGAGGGACACGGTGCTAACAGGAGACTAAAGTCATCTCAGTTCCAGCACAGTGACCAGTGTCTCCAACTGGATTCTACTCACTTTTTTTTTTTTTTTTGAGACAGAGTCTCACTCTGTCGCCCGGGCTAAAGTGCTGTGGCGTCAGCCTAGCTCACAGCAACCTCAAACTCCTGGGCTCAAGCGAGCCTCCTGCCTCAGCCTACCGAGTAGCTGGGACTACAGGCATGTGCCACCATGCCCGGCTCATTTTTTGTATATATTTTTAGTTGGCCAATTAATTTCTTTCTATTTTTAGTAGAGACAGGGTCTTGCTCTTGCTCAGGCTGGTTTTGAACTCATGACCTCGAGCGATCCTCCCGCCTCGGCCTCCCAGAGTGCTAGGATGACAGGCGTGAGCCACCGTGCCCGGCCTTGGCCTTACCCATGGTCTTTTAAAGAAGACAGGAGTTTTCCTTTGCAGGTGGCTTCGTGCTGCAAACGTGCTAGCTGCCATTTATTACCACCACACTGACTGCTTCCTCCCGTCCTCCCATCTGCTCCCAGTCTGCAGCCCTCTTGCAGCCTTCGTCCGCTCTCTCGCTGAGCTGCGCCCGGTGCCTGCTCACCTCCCGGCCCCGCCACCCCTTACCCCTGCGCTGGGCACAGTCTCTCCTACCTCAGCCCAGACCAGGCTGGAAGGGGGCCCAGAGCCCTAATCCCCCAGAGGGATAAAGTGGCCTGTTCAAGGCCACTCTGGGAGAGAGAGGGAGGGGGCAGAGAGAGAGAGACGGAGGGGACAGAGAGAGAGAGAGAGAATGAGGGGACAGAGAAAGAGAGAGGCAGAGACAGAGACAGACACGACATGATCCCAGAGACAGAGCGAGTCCCAGCTGGAAGCCACCCAAGCCCCAGCTCTGTCCACCGTCTCAGGCTGCCTTGACTATTTATAGATCTGGAACACACACTGTTTTCTTCTCGTATGTTTTATTACTTTAGCTCATCTCTTTCATTATTAAGATCTCTTCCTTTAATCCCAGTTTTTGTTTTGTTTTACTTTTTTTTGTAAAACTTCTGACCTACAACCATCTGGCAGGGAGGAGCAACCCTCTCCCGCCAGGGCCTCCCCTCCCCCCCATGTGTGTCTGGGGTGCAGGAGAGCGGGAAGGGGGCGGGGTTAGAATTTATCGAACATTTACCACGTGCCCGATGGGACATTATCTCCTTCAGTCTTTTGAAGAATCCCGTGGGAACGGTGAACAGCACTTCCATTTTAAAGATGAACAAACTGAGGCCCAGGAAGATGAAATTACCTGCCTAAGGCCGCACAGGTGGTAACAGTTATTGTTTCCATTTATTGAAAATCTGTGTGCCAGGCCCTGGAGGTCAGGAGGTGTTTTTGTTTGTTTCGTTTTGTTTTGTTTTTAAGACAGAGTCTCACTCTATTGCCCAGGCTACAGTGAGTGCAGTGGCGTCAGCCTAGCTCACAGCAACCTCCAACTCCTGGGCTCAAGCCATCCTCCTGCCTCAGCCTCCCAAGTAGCTGGGACTACAGGCACGTGCCATCACGCCCTGCTAACCTTTTATATATATATATATTTAGTTGGCCAATTAATTTCTTTCTATTTTTAGTAGAGATGGGGTCTCACTCTCGCTCAGGCTGGTCTCGAACTCCTGACCTCGAGCAATCCTCCCGCCTCGGCCTCCCAGAGTGCTAGGATCACAGGCGTGAGCCACCGCGCCCGGCCAGGAGGTGTTTGAAGTAACTGAGTTGGCCACAAAGCGTCCACTACGGAAAAGGCAAAGGCAGGCTGGGAAGGGTTCAGCGGCTGGCCCAGCTCCCTGGTGGCAGGTCCAGGACTCCACCCAGGGCTGTCTGATGCCACCGCCTAAGCCCCGGGCGATGGGCCCGGCTTCTGGGCTCCAGTCCTCCCGGCCGCAAATCCAAACCACTCGCAGCCGCCTGGCAGCTCGCGATTCCCGCATTTGGGAGGCGCCGCCTGCCCCAAGCCCAGATTTGGCATCTAAGGCTGTATTCCTAGTGATCTGGGTTTTGGTGAAGAGTGGGATTTCGCCCTTCGTCTCACACCCTGTGGGGGGGGAGAAGACAAATGTGCTTTCTGGGCAAATGAAGAAGCTCGTGGGCAAATCGTGCCCGAGGGAGCAGTTAGTTGGTGACTCTGTGACCCTGCCTGTCTGCCCCGAGGGGCAAGTGCCAGCCACCTGCAGTCTCCGGGGAACTCAGGAATCCCCAAAAACGAATTAGAGAGCTTGGCTGGAGCTAAGAAGTGACCCGGGAAAGCTGGTGTTCTCTGCACCAGCTTCAGACCTTTAAAAAGTCTAAAAGAGAGACGGTTTCGGAAAGTTCCAGAAAGTTCTCACTGTCCTCATTACCCTCCTAAATTTGAGAAGAGAACAGGATTAGCGTTATTCCTGATGCTGACAAGATCCCAGCCACCCCTACCCCTATATTTCCTTCTCAAATAGTCCCCAAACCCTCCATCATCTGGTTTTGTCTTTTTAAATTCCTTTTAAAACAGAGATGGCGTCTCTTGATGTTTCTTGGGCCGGCCAGCAGACGTTTGTGATACTGGATTATTTGTCGTTGAGATTCTGTGTCTGGTAACCAGGGTAAAATAAATACTAGTGGCCTTGTGGAGAGCCACTAGTGGAATTCTTTGTGACTGGGGTCCCGTTGTAGCGGAGGGGTGGCCCAGCAGAGCCATTTGCATGGGCCTGGGCCTCTGTGGGGACGCGTGGCAGATGCAGCACTTCCAGACTCTTAGCCATGCCACTGTGTTTGTTGGGAAGTGGCTCCTGAAGAGAGTTTACAAAGGCAGAAGTCAATTGCTACAGAGTGTTTGCACCTCTGTCAGTTATGTTTATAAAGAGGGTGGCCTTTGGCAGAAGGTTTGCATGCGCACGAGCTTGCTTTGGCTCTGGCCAGCCTGAGTTTAGGTGGCAACCTCTCGGTACCCAGGCCTCTGAGACAGGGGACACCAGCATGACCACTCCGCTTGGCCTTTTAAGTCACCTCGAGGTGGCTGACATTTGGTGTGTGTGGGGGGGGGTGGGGGAGGGAGGGAATCCCTTTGCAATGGATATGTTTGGATGAGATGGAAATGGTAAATCAGTGCGTGCCAATCCCAGATTCCGCACAACTACTTTGCGGCCAACGTCAGCGATGGAGAAAGTTCTACTAGAGACGTGTGGCCCTGTGTGAGCAATCGTCAGACTTTGTTACCAACAGTGGTGACTCTTCCATGCTCTGAACGGGCTCACCATGCGCCATGTTCTATCTAAGCGCTTTATGTGTGTTAACTCTTAGTTGTCACCAAACCCAATGTGGCGGGTCCCCTTTCATGGTCCATGAAGACCGGGAGAAGTGGGCCACGATGTGAAAAGGGTTGGATTGGGATCCAGCCATCGCACCCGGCTCCAGACCCTGCTCCTGACCTCCGGGCTATATTGTCTTGGAAGTGTGTTGGACCAACGCGTTATTCCTTCTCCACTTTCTTATCTCCAGGTGGATCCCAGGAGCACCTCCAAATCTTCTCCTCTTCATTTAATATTATTGTCCCGTTGACAGGTTATCGTTTTGTAAGAAACTTCCTTGGTGTCCTCAGCATTAAAAACCCTCATTTCTTGGGGGTCCCAGGCTGGCCACCGTGTTACCGTGGCTCTATAGCAACCCTCCCATGAGGCAGGTGCCATTTTTCTCTGAGTCTTCCAGATGGGGACACTGAGGCTGGGAGAGATCAGCAGTGCTCCCATGGCGGAACTGGGACGCAAGCCTACGGCGGCTTCACAGCAGGTGGAAAGCGTGACTGGCTTCTCCTCCAGCCAGAGAGCTTCTAGAATGTTCTGCCAGACAACGCTCCGTGTCCTGAGCCTCCTTCCTCTTCCCCCTTATTTGTTGGAGGCCCTTTGCAGGATTTGTACCAAATTTCTATTATGTTCCTGCTTTTTAATCAAAGAGCAGTGCTGTGTCCTGTGCCTTCTGCTGCTTCTTCTAACCAAATTCTGCTAATCAAACACTCCTTCCAGCTGGCCTCTTCTCCCAGGCCTCCTACTGCCTGCCTGCCTGCCCAGCTCAGTTCCTGCCGCCAGTCACACGGAGATGACCAGACACCAACCCTGTGACATTTCTCCCGCTGTTCAGAGTCTGCCTTTGGCCATATTTACTACAGTATTGAGAGCATGTTCAAGACTTACTAACCACTGAACGATAACATTTATAATCAAGAACTTCCTCCTTTCACCATTTCAGATTAGAAGATTTGGAATATTCTTTTTTAAAGTAAAAAAAAAAAAAATTAACTTGTAAAAATACGAAGTCACAGAAGCAATGCACAAATACATGTTTGCCATAAAAAAATGGAAACAGGCCGGGCGCGGTGGCTCACGCCTGTCATCCTAGCACTCTGGGAGGCTGAGGCGGGAGGATCGCTCGAAGTCAGGAGTTTGAAACCAGCCTGAGCAAGAGCAAGACCCCGTCTCAACCAAAAATAGAAAGAAATGAATTGACCAACTAAAAAATACATATATACAAAAAACTAGCCAGGCATGGTGGCGCATGCCTGTAGTCCCAGCTACTCGGGAGGCTGAGGCAGGAGGATCGCTTGAGCCCAGGAGATTGAGGTTACTGTGAGCTAGGCTGACACCACGGCAATCACTCTAGCCCGGGCAACAGAGTGAGACTCTGTCTCAAAAAAAAAAAAAAAAAAAGAAATATTGGGCTTAATAGTCTCATGGAAAAAAATATATATAAAAAAATGGAAAAAATACAGAAATATATTGGGACCTCTTTGATCCCCTTTGATCCTCCCTCCCGGAGGTAACCAAGGGGTCTGGTTTTTATATTTCCAGGCAGTTTTCTTTGCGTGTGGGCGTATGGTTTACAACTTAACCTTCAGTAGATATTTGCACAGGGCCTGAGCGTGGGGACAGCCACTGGCTGCCCACTCTGAGTGCCGCAGAGTCAGGGACATGTGTGGCCCGTTCACTGCACCTGCCCAGAACCTAGCAGAGTTCCTGGAACAGGCCAGAGGCTCTCTCAGTATTTGGGAATGAATGAATGATGAATGAATGAATGAATACAGATTTGAGTCACATAGGAAGTTACTTTTAATTTTTTTTTTATTTTAGAAAAGAGTAATCTCTGCTTTAATTTTATTTTGGATTTTTGCCATTTTCTTCCTTATTTAAATTCAAGACTTTAAGAGTAGTCAAATGAAACAAGCATCTGAAGTCTCCTATAGTTCAGCACCATGAAAGAATCCATGTTTGTGGAAAACATACTTGGGCAAGAAAAAGAATGCCTGCGTCCACAAAAACCCTGCTTTCGTTACATCTCAGAATAATTTCCAACTTTACAGTTTTTCTTTTCATCAAATGACAGTGTTTTGCAGAGAACCAAAATGCAGAGACAGGTGTTTTGCTTTGCATTTTATTTCCTCCACCTGTATAATCTACACTAGAAACTGTTTTCCAGGTTTATCTCTTCCTTGTAGCTTTTAGAGATGCCAGAAATTTCCAGCAACCATACACCTACAAATATGTGGGTTCTAAGCAGTTCATTTTTTTCCCCCAGGAGTTCTTATATAATTTTACTGAGTGGGTCAAGGTTTTCCTGCTATGGTCAGCAGGAAAATTTAAGCTTACAGAAAGAAAGCTTTATATTTCAACAGAAACTCGAAATCACAAAGTCCACAGGGGTTGCCATTTACAATTTAGACCTCTGGGACCAGATGTCTTGCATTGGGGCCTTCCTTTGGAGGAGAAGAGACCTTTTGTAGGCTAAGATAGCCTTCCAGTCCCCCCTGTCCCACCACCATTCCAAGCAGCTTAGCGGCCCTAGCCCCTGAGCAAGCTGGGATAACGCAACCCTTCGTCATGGCGCAATGATCTGCGACACACATAGACACCAGCCTTGTCCCGGCCGCCACCCCTCCCAGCCCTGCCTTTTCAGAAATGTTCCAGATCAAGAGAGAAACGAAGCCTCAGACCCTATTTGCAATACCCCCTGCTCGGTCATACAATCTTAAGGCGCATCGAACTTTCCTCACACTCGTCATTCTAAAGCATGTCTAACCTCTTGAGCAACTTCAGATCAAAAGACTTGTAATCTACCAACACCTGCCAACAGGCTTTTATTTAGAATTAATGAAACTTGCAGGGGGGGAATCAGGAAAATCACAAAGGGAGGGTTAGGTAAGAATGGAAATTATCACTAATGGAGCCAGCTGAAAGACAGCTTGACACCTTTAGGAAAACGAAAAACACACTTTTTTTTTAAAGAATCACAGAAATCCAACCTCGCTGTGTGGTTATGAAGATGCTTTGGGCCCAATGCGGTCATACCCGAAGTCAGTGGCAGGGATGTTGGCTTTGGAAGCGTGTCTGGAACAGACAATCCGATTGGCATTTCCAGCGAGGTTGGGTCTCATCTTTTCAGCTCAGATGCCGAGGTCTGGGTGCAGCCGATCGGTGGCAAACAACAGCTCGGGAACGTTAAGTGGCTTCAGGAGGCGCGTGGACAGCACGATGACCTGAGGACAGGAGGGGGCAAACACACCACAGGCAATTAGGGAAGCCAACCCCCGGAGATGAGAAATAAAATGCAACAAATCTCTTTGGGGGAGGGGACGCGCATTGGAGTCCTGAGAAGCAGAGGCAGAAGGAGGCCAGCCTGCTGGATGTCACCTGTTGGTGGTGTCCTGACAGGAGGGGTGCACGGTCCGGGGGAGGAGAGCCTGCAGGGTACAGATGGGCTGTGTCTACTGACCTTTCACAATGGGGCACGGAGAGTGGCCGAGACCAACACTGCGTGCTAACACTGGAGTCGCTGGGCCCGGCCACCGCCCTGCTGCTGAACTGACCACGTCACGTGCTCGCTTTGCTGTGTGCGGTGATGTGACCCCGATGTTGAGGTTTCTCCCCCTTCCAGGGAGCCCTGCGCCCCTCCAGGGAGCCGGAGAAGGCTCCCCCGGGAGGTGGGTGCTGTCGGTGGTGGTGATGACTGTATTAGTTTCCTAGTACCAAAGCTGGGGGCTGAACCCACAGAAACCTGCTGTCTCCTGGTTCTAGAGGCTGGAAGTCCAAGGCCAAGTTCAAGTTCAAGGTGTTGGCAGGGTTGGTTCCTTATTCTTCACACTGTGTTCCCTCTGCCAGCGTCTGTCCCCTGTCTAAATTTCCCCTTGTTTTACTTATTTCCCTGAAAATAAGAGCTACCCACAAAATAAGCCCCAGCAGGATGTCTAAGCACGTGCGCAATAGAAGCCCTACCCCGAAAATAAGCCCTAGTGATGGGCGTGGCTATGAAAATAAGTCCTGGTGATGGGCGTGGCTATGAAAATAAGCCCTAGTGATGGGCGTGGTTATGAAAATCAGCCCTAGTGATGGGCGTGGCTATGAAAATCAGCCCTAGTGGTGGGCGTGGCTATGAAAATCAGCCCTAGTGATGGGCGTGGCTATGAAAATCAGCCCTAGTGACGGGCGTGGCTGCGAAGCGCATCTGCACAACCCATGCGTGTCGTCGCGGAGCGGGAAAGGACACGAGCAGCCCTTCTCATCCGCCCCATCGTGACAGCTACCATCCCAGAGGTGACTGGAAAGGTGCGGGCAGCCCCACCAACAAGGTCGGCTCCCCCTGTCAGGTCCAGCCATCCTGTGCGTGCTGCAAGCTGAGGCTTTGAGGGAAAAATAACACATGCCCTGAAAATAAGCCCTAGGGTGTCTTCTTGAGGAAAAATAAATAGAAGACCCTGTCTTGTTTTCGGGGAAGCACGGTCCACATGGCCACGGCCACACTGGATTAGAGTCACACTAAAGACATCAGCTGCAACTACCCTGTTTCCAAATAAGGTCCTGTTCACAGGTAGGGGTTGGGGTGGGGTTAGGACTTCAACATCTTTTATTTATTTATTTATTTATTTTGAGACAGAGTCTCACTCTGTTGCCCAGGCTAGAGTGAGTGCCGTGGCGTCAGCCTGGCTCACAGCAACCTCCAACTCCTGGGCTCAAGCAATCCTCCTGCCTCAGCCTCCCAAGTAGCTGGGACTACAGGCATGCGCCACCATGCCCAGCTAATTTTTTACTATATATTTTTAGTTGGCCAATTAAGTTCTTTCTGTTTATAGTAGAGACGGGGGTCTCGCTTTTGCTCAGGCTGGTCTCGAACTCCTGACCTCAAGCAATCCTCCCGCCTCGGCCTCCCAGAGTGCTAGGATTGCAGGCGTGAGCCACCGAGCCCTGCCGACTTCAACATCTTTTAAAGGGGACACGGTTCAACCTGTGACAACGATGGGGGAGACGGTCATAGCTGCTAATATTTATTCGTTTTCATGATGTACCAGGTTCTGAGGATTATGTCATTTTGTGTCCATGTAACCCTCTTAACGACCTTATGAAATAGGCACGTTTATGACTCCTATTTGGAAGATGAAGAAAATTAAGTCCAGAGAGGTTAAGCGACATGTCACAAGACACAGAGCAGTAAGAGGCTGAGCGATGATTCCCAAGCAGGCAGGCGGCTGGCGGCCGGGTGCCAGCACCTCTCTCTCTGTCACCAGGGTCCCCTAGTGCACGTGGGCCTGGGCCCCTCCCATGTCTTGTTGGTGTCCCTTCCTGCTTCTGCGTCGGGAGAGCTTGTCCCCGGGGCGGGGCTGGGCGTGATGGGCTTTGTAAGGGCCCAGGGAGGTTCTGCACCCCGTATTTGAGGAGGTGACTATGGGAAATGAAGAAGGCGGTCCTGGAGTCAGCCATAGCCCAGGATGCCTGGGAAGGGGACCCCAAGGCCAGTGGCAGGCGTGACTGCCACCTGCGCTTCTTTGGCGTGGCGCAGGTTGGCCCTCACCCTTTCCAATCCCCCACCCGCACCCCACAGTCGCCCCAGGAATAATCAGATTAGAGAATTAACAAACTCCCACTTCAACCAGCTCCTTGGCGAAAAAACCAAAGAGCCTACATGCCCGTGCAGGGGGAGAGCGGAAGGGCCAAAGTTCAGGGAGGAGAGGAGAGGAGGAAGCATTTTATACTTCCGTTGTTGTTAAAGAAACAACTTTTCGGCCTGGCATGGTGGCTCACGCGTGTCATCCTAGCACTCTGGGAGGCCGAGGCGGGAGGATCGCTCAGGGTCAGGAGTTCGAGACCAGCCTGAGCAAGAGCGAGACCCCGTCTCTACTATAAATAGAAAGAAATTA
>VSMD01037866.1:0-33147 GCA_008750895.1 Mirza zaza
TTTTGAGACAGAGCCTCACTTTATTGCCCAGGCTAGTGTGAGTGCCGTGGCGTCAGCCTAGCTCACAGCAACCTCAAACTCCTGGGCTCAAGCGATCCTCCTGCCTCAGCCTCCCAAGTAGCTGGGACTATAGGCATGAGCCACCATGCCCGGCTAATTTTTTTCTATATATATTAGTTGGCCAATTAATTTCTTTCTATTTATAGTAGAGATGGGGTCTCGCTCTTGCTCAGGCTGGTCTCGAACTCCTGAGCTCAAACGATCCGCCCACCTCGGCCTCCCAGAGAGCTAGGATTACAGGCTTGAGCCACCGCGCCCGGCCTATTCTTTTTTCTACTCTCTGATTTTATTTAAAAATTGCCACTCAAGAGCCTTTGGATTGATTTCAACAGTCGGCCATGGGAAACACTGCCGTACACTGCACTTTCCAAAGGGCGGCAAAGCTATCTGCAGAAGCGGCGTCGTGAGACAGGGCTATAGATCGAATCCCTGTGTCCTCCTGTAGTTCCTGCGTGGCAATCCTACCCTTGGCCGGGCGCGGTGGCTCACACCTGTAATCCTAGCACTCTGGAAGGCCGAGGCAGGCGATCATTTGAGCTCAGGAGTTCGAAACCAACCTGAGCAAGAGCAAGACCCCATCTCTACTAAAAATAGAAAGAAATTAATTGGCCAACTAAAAGTATATAGAAAAAATGATCCGGGCATGGTGGCACATGCCTGTAGTCCCAGCTACTCGGGAGGCTGAGGCAGGAGGATCGCTTGAGCCCAGGAGTTTGAGGTTGCTGTGAGCTAGGCTGACACCACGGCGCTCACTCTAGCCTGGGCAACAAAGTGAGACTCTGTCTAAAAAAAAAAAAAAAAAGAAAGAAAAAGGAAAAAAAAAGGAAACCCTACCCTCCAAGGCGCTGGCTTTGGGAGGCGGAGCTTTGGTAGGTGATTAGGTCTTGAGAGTAGGGCCTTCCCGCCTGAGATCAGCGTCCTAGCAAAGAGATCGGCGCTCCCTCCTCCTGCCACCCTGCGGGGACATGGCGAGAAGCGGCCCTTGCCCGACGCAGCCCAGCCCTTCCGGCCTCCAAAGCCCCGGGCAGCGAGTTATCAGCCGTCCGGGCGAGGGTGTTTTACGTGGCGGCGAGGCCCAGGTGGCCCACGTTCTCGGAACACGCCGGGCGCCAGACCCTCCCGACAGCCCCGCGCCGGGCGTGCTCTGCGCCCACTTCGCAGACGGGCCGGTGCCGGGGGAGCCCGAGTCGTCCCTGGCCGAGGGCCCCGAGTGTGTGCGCACGGCAGGGCTGGGATTCGAGCCTGGGAAACGCTCCCCGCCTTCCTTCTGAGCCGGGCGCGGGGCGTGAGGGAGCAGGAAAGCAGAGCCAAAAGATCTAGCCAGCACGGGCCTCGCTCCACCCGTGTGCTTATTTGTGAGCTGTGTGTGTGAATGTAGCGCATGGGTGTGTCCACTTACACATGACGCACACGTGCTATGCACGTCAAACACGCGCCCCGACACAGATTGTGGAACAGGGAGACTAAACACGGTTTATCTGCCGCCACGCGCCCTCCGCACGCTCCAACGCGGGCGTGCTGTGGGGTGGATTCCCGACCGTGTAGACGAGACTCGGCCCCCCGAGTCCCCGGGCTGTGCAGACCACCGCTGCCTTCTGTCTGGGCGAGTTTGACGGCGGGGAGGTTTGGGAGCTGCCGGGAACGGAGGGGACACAGGGGGCCCTCGCGGGTGTCAGACCCGGGGGCAGGAGGCGGGAAACAGAAGATCCGCGAGGGAGCCTCGGACCCGGGAGGCAGGTTTCCTCCACGTGGCAGAGCTCCTGGGGCAGTCCCGACAGCGCTCCACTCACAGGTGTCCCGTCACGTTACTCTTATAGACGTATTTTTTCTTTTTTCAGCAACCCTGTTCTGAGGGGATTTTTATTCGAGCAGGGTGACTTCGGTCTGTGGAGCAATGTGAGGTGTGACAGGAAAACCACGGGACCCGACACCCCAGGGGACCTCGATTCAGTGGCGCTGACCGCGCCGGGCACAGCTATGCAGAGATCTTGGTCTCCTCGGGAGCAGGCGCCTTCCAGTCTCTGACACGGAACTGACAGTCCTGCAGCTGACGGTGCGTGTGGCATTCCTCGGGGGACGTGCCTTCGGGGGACGTGCCTTCGGGGGACGCGTCCGCAGACAGCGTCCGTCAGAGCTCCAATGAGCTCCCTGACCCCCAAGATGAGGGTGACTGCGCAGCACTGTGCTTGCTTGAATGCTTCCTCTTCCAAAACAGAACTTATCTTGGGAGAAGAAAGCATTTTTTTTTTTAAAGATTTTATGTTATAAAAGCACTACTTGCTTGAAGAAAAGCCAAAACAAAAGAGTAGGGAAATATATAAAGTGTCCACGCCCCTAATCTCCTGGTCGTAGTCTCCAGGCAGCATCTTCATGAGCAGTCTGCTGTCCAGGAGCGTAAAACAATCCCCAGAATTGCCACAACGAGAGAGAATCAGCACCGAGCTCAGATTTACTCCGAGGGTCCCGGAGGGAGAGCCGGAGTCCGACTTAGGGGGGAGGTCGGGGAACAAAAAAGCGGTCGTTTTGAAGAAAGGACTACTCTGGAGATGGACACTTGGTCGAGGGATTGCGTGAGGTTTGGCCGGGCAGGGGTGGCCGTGCAGAGGGGACAAGGACGCCGTGGATCTGGGTCAGGGCTGCAAACGCACCGTCCCTGTGGCCCTGGGGGTGGTGGGTGCAGGGTGCCTTGGGGGTCACTCCGGGGTCCTGCGATGCCAGTTGCTGGCGGCCAACGGCAGGCCTGATGTCCACTGTGACGCGGGAACGTGGAGCAAGAACCACACAGGGTCCGTGTGGAGACTACGGGGAGGAGAATTCAGAGTCCTTCTCATGGATGTGAGACTCGACAATCTAAAGATGGCAAATCTCCACAAAACCAGACTTTTTTTTTTTTTTTTTTGAGACAGTCTCACTCTGTTGCCCAGGCTAGAGTGCCGTGGCGTCAGCCTAGCTCACAGCAACCTCACACTCCTGGGCTCAAGCGATCCTCCTGCCTCAGCCTCCCGAGTAGCTGGGACGACAGGCATGCGCCACCATGCCCGGCTAATTTTTTCTATATATTTTTAGTTGTCCCACTAATTTCTTTCTATTTTTAGTAGAGACGGGGTCTCACTCTTGCTCAGGGTGGTTTCGAACTCCTGATCTTGAGCAATCTGCCGGCCTGGGTCTCCCAGAGTGCTAGGATTACAGGCGTGAGCTACCGCGCCCAGCCACACACACAAAACCAAACTTTAATTTTAAATTAACACCTCGAACGACATGGAATATTTTTCTGGAATTAACATACCGATGCAAAAGCTGATCTGAGCATCAACAGTGGAAAAGAGAGGACGGCATGTGTGTTCACGGCCGTTGATAAATCCCTACCAGCAGAGGGGAACAGATTTTAGAGGCATAATAATTAAAGCAGCGTGGTGCTGGCTCAAGTGTGGACAGAGAGGTCAGCAGCACAAGGCAGAAGATCAGACACAGCCACAAGCACAAATACTCTGGAGACTGATAAACGTGCCATTTCCAATAGGTGAGAAAGCACACATCAGTAATGAACTGCAGGAAAAACAAATGTCTGCAGTCTGTGTCTTACACTGTATCACGGCCTTACACTCTATGACGGTTCCAGATGGTTTGTTTAAATTCCCAAATTAAGAAAGAAATGAAACCACAAAGTCTCAGTTTAGAGCAATGGCAGAATTTGTAGGCTCTCCCATTCCCGGTCCTCAGCCGCCCCTCACAGACCTGGGGAGCCAGGCGCCCCGGCCCCTTTGCAAAATTCTGCTTTTATACTTGGCCAGGAATTGCCCAACTCCTCTTTATCTAAAAGGAAGACACCATTTAAATTTGCATATTTCAGAAACCATGCCTTCCCAAGGACAGAGTGTTTCCTTCACAGTGTTAAGTTACTAAAAATAAAATGAGAAAAAAAAACCCTACCAGATTAAGATTGGGCTCTTTTTCTGTTTCCTAAAGAGGGAAGAAACGGTCCGTTGCAGGGTAAAGTACACCCTGCTAGTTCCTTAAACTGCTATATTTGAGTACTTTAAACCTGAAATGATAACACAAAGATGCTTGCATCCAAGTTATTGGTGTTTACTTTTTTCTTAATTTATATTTTTTTGCACAGTTTCTGGGCATGTGTTGCATTACCTTTTCAAATGCCTTTTCTACACTACACTAGCACTTTGAAAAATTTATATGCTTGCAAAGATTACAGAAGCAATAAATGTGCTTTAAAACAAATTGAATAATATACTGACTTTTTCTTTTGAGACAGAGTCTTGCTCTGTCACCCTGTATAGAGAGCAATGGTGTCACCATAGCTCACTGCAACCTCAGACTCCTGAGCTCACGGGATCCTCTTGCCTCGGCCTCTCAGAGCGCTAGGATGACAGACGGGAGTGACCGCGCCCGGCCAACATTTTTTTAATACATTTCCTTCCGCCCCGACCCTTGCCATCGCTCATTGACTTGAGCTCCTCTTAAAGGTGTTATAATGAACTACTTACAGCCAAGGGTTAACGTCACGCTAACCAACACTGGAAAACACGGATGATGCTTGAGATGATGGATGTCCGAATTATCTTGCTCTGATCACAATATATGTTCATTGAAACATCACTATGTCTGCATGTACTACTAGTCCCCAGAAATAAGTTGTTTAAAGTAAATAAGTTATTAAAAGTAAAGTAGAAAATAATTATGTTTAAAGTAAAGCAACTTGAAACTCTACGCAGGGCTTGTTTTCCAAAGAAGAAGTATTGTTTAGAGGAGCAAAATTATAAGCCCCGCCCATATGTGTTATAAAACTGTTTTCAAAAGTGAGGCTCGTGGATAGAAATGTAGTGGCCGAGTCACAATCCACTTAAAACTTGTAACACATACAGATAAGTTAAAAAGTTGGGGGGAAAAAAAAGAAACATCACTATGTGCCCCACGAATATGTACCACTATTTGTCAGTTAAAAAAATAAAAAAATTCATGGTTGAGTCTCATAAACAAAATTTTAGCAAAAGAAGATACAAAAGAGCGTATGTGTCATGATTCCTCCTCTGTAAGGTCCCAAACAGGAAAACTAGACACTATGGCTCACTAGTGGCGCTGTACGTTCTGTGGGTACTGGCGAGTGTATAATGACATGCATCTACCATCATAGCGTCACACACAGCAGTTTCACTGCCTGAAACTCCTCTGTCCCCTGCTGATGCATCCTCACTCCCTCCACCCCTGGCAGCCGCCGATCTTTTTTTTTTTTTTACTCTCTTGACAGTTCTGCCTTTTCCAGAATGGCACGTAGCTGGAATTGGACAGCATGGAGCCTTTGCAGATGGGCTTCGCATTTAAAAAGCAAACAGATTTTCCACTCGAAAAGCAATGCTTGCCTTTAAGCCAAAATAAAGTCGAATAATAACTGGTGGTCACCACGTGTTTGTCCTTTCTAGACATTTTTCTAAGGAAGATTCAGTTCCGTGAGACTGTAAGGAACTTTGGAAAATTCTTGGGCTGTGGCTTAGTCTTTAAGTTGCTACTGAAACGAAACCCAGGAATTAGATCATCTCACCTTTTGTCATGGGAGGGAGCCACATTTGTCGTTGAAGTCACTGGGATTTTTTTTTGGCATCAAAACCGGCCTGGAAACTGGCTACCTAACAAACATTCCAGATGAGTTACGGTTTAGCCATTTAACACTAATGGACATGTTTTAAGTAAGGTTATACAGACTTTTTCTTTGCTGTCGCAAACCTCAAATCTCATTTACAACCATTTCAAATTAATATTTAACCTCATTTGTACAAACACGCTTCCGTGTGTAAATGGACTGACTTGGCCCTCTGTAGTCCGCTGTCTGCGGCAGATGCTGACAGACAAGGGATTCCTGAAATCGTACTGCTCGGAGAGCTCAGAACAAGAGCTTACGGCAGGGGGGAATGAAAGCAAGCACTTAACTATGGATAGACATGTGAATTCTTACTAGGTGGAGAGAAGAAGTGTGAAAAATGCCTTGCTATATACCAGCGTCCTTGTCAACTAGGTTTAGACCAGCGCTGTCTAAGAGAACTTTGATGATACAAATGTCCTATATCTGCACCACCCAGCATGGGAGCCCCTGGCCACACCTGCAAGTCCAGCTCCTGAAATGTGGCCACAGTGACCAGGATTAAACGCCCGGGACCCTCGGCTGTTCGGGGAATATCCCCACAGAAGTGTCTTGGCCTTGATGGAGCTTGTGCTGAAATGTGAAATTTATATTTTTTTAATCATTTAATTCCATTTTCCCAGTAACTTTTTGAAGTCCCCTTGAAAGTGATGTGTCAGTTTAGCTGTCGCGTGTTTATAGGTACGTGACAGAACACCATTCAGCAATAAAAAGGCATGAACTATTGTGCACACAATGCACACGGATGAATTTTAAAGGAATGATGCGGTGTGAAGTGAGTCAGACATAAAAAGAGTATATACTAAATTATTCCGTTTGTATATGGCTCTAGGAAATGAAAGTGAATACTCAGTGACAGAAAGCAGACCTGGGGTGCCGTGGAAGGAGCAGGTGGCAGGAGGTGGGGGTGACAAACCGGCGGGAAGACGTTTTTGAGCTCGAAGGAGATACTTGCTTTGTTAATTGTGGTGATGCTTCCAAGAATGTAAACATACATACGTCACAGCGTGCCGAATTGTGTGCACTATGTGCTGTTCATCATCTGTCAATCATGCCTCAAAAACATTAAAAATGATCTGCTATGGAAAGAAACCCACATAGACATGAGTCCTATAAATCAGAATAAGGCTCACTGTGGTTGGGCTGGGCCACGTGGCTTCTGGGGCCGGCGGCAAAATGCTATTTCTTTCATTCGTTATATATGCAAATTATATAATGAATTACTTGCTCTATATAGTTTTCTGTATCTGTACTCTTTGCACAGAATTTTTTTTTTTTAACCAAAAAGAAAAGTTAAGAAAACAATGGCTTGAGAGGAGGGGACACACAAAGTGTGACTCAGCTTGCGATAGGCACCTTTCCAACTCTGTTCCCAGGGCCACACAATACGGAGGAAGAGGAAATTGGAACGATACGTGGGCACATTGAAAATGAAGCTAAATAGCCTTGTGGAACGGACAGAGCACTTAACGGACATTTGCTGAATGTCTGAGGAAGCCAGCGGAATGCTGTCGGCAGCTGGGCGTGTACCTGTGACCTTTCCGACCCCAGCGGGGGACAGGCAGTGAGGGGGGAGGGGAGGCAGGGTGGGGTCCCCAGATGCCATCGAGGCCGAGGGACAGACATGAATAAGGAGAGGCAGGGGACGGAAAACCAGCGGGTCTCGGCGTGTGCTAGGTGAGCCTCCCCACAAGAAAGCGCCTGAGTCCGGGCTCATGGTTTATTCTACCCCTGGGACAAGCTGCCTGTCTGCTGTCTGCCTCAGTTTCCTCCCCTGTCACGTGGGGACGGTGATGTGACATGTTATGGGGATTAAATGCGGTAACACCTGGACAGCACCAAGAAATAACACTGACGGTCACTGAGTTTTTAAACTTAAAAACTGTACCTCTCAGTAGCTAAATAAAGGAACGTGATTTTCAGAGACCGTGCTACATTCCAGACCACTGCTGGGGCTTGCCATGATAAAACCTGCCAGAAGCTCCTGCCAGGACGTCTGCCTGGGGCACGTTTGCTCGGCGGCACCTTCGGACACCGGGACTTTGACGGACAGGGGCTGGCGCGGGTGCTCTGGTCACAGACGGCTTGAAAGCAACTCACTTCGAGGTCACGGGTTCCGGTTCCTGGAGCCCAACTGGTGCTGATTTCACTTGCTTCTGTTGTGTTTTAAAATCCCTCTCACGGCTCTGGGACCCCTCGAGGTTGTCCCGGCCCATCTCCGTAAGGACCTGAGAACGCAGGAGCAGAGCTGGGGAGCTGCCATGTGCGTGTCCCCGTCACCAACCGCAAACCATCCCTGCCCATGCTGCTCCCAGGGCTGAGCTCCTCACACAGAGCACACGGCAGGCCCTGCCCGGGGGAGACGCTTCTCTGTCCTCCCCGAGAGCACACGCACGTGTGAGACGGCACCAGATTCTCCCAGCTCAGCCCACGGGTAGCCCGGGACAGAGCGTCACTTTAGACACCCGGTCCCAGAGCAGCAGACCGCGTCAGTGACAGAAAGGATCCATGCAGCGGGTTTGCCTGTCCTGCCCCGCCAACTCCTCCTCCTCCTGCAACTCGCCTTGACCTTCCGAGCTTTCGCCCAGACCCCAGCCTCGCCCTGGACGTGGCGAGAGCAGCTTCCGGACGCCTGCCCGCCCGCGCCCGGCGTGGCCGCTGCCCAAGGCTCTGCACGCCCGAGGAAATCCGCGCAGGGCCTCGCCAGGGGCAGAGGAGATACCTCAACAGCGGCGTTTGTGTTCTCGGTCTGCAGACAACGGAAAACCTGCAGGATTCTACAGCAGGCTTCGAAATGAAAAATAGCACCCACTCGGTGGAAATACAGATTTCACCCCTTCTGCCCGCCTGCACCATTGGTGCTCCCCCGGCCATCCCCAGACCTCTGAGTCCCCGCAGGGGGACCCGGGGCGGCGACGTCTGGCCAAGCTTTGCAGGTTCAGCGTTCTCGAGGAGCGCGGACGCGAAGGCTTCCTCCCAGAGTGGCCCCAGCTCCCCGGCGGTCCGGAGCGGAGACCGCAGTCCCGACGGTGACGAGCGAGACACGACTGTGGCAGGAGGGGGGTTCAAAGGGCAAGGCCAGCGCGGGGAGCGGCGGGCGGCAGACCCTCGAGGCCCCGTCTCGCGTGGACCGGGCAGACGCGCAGCCTTCCCACGCTCTGCGCGCCGCCTCAGCCCCGCAGGTTTTCCCTTTGAGAGAGCCAAGCCTGAAACTCCCAGTGTTTTTTTTTTTTCATTTTTCGTCCCTGTAAAGACAAGAGTTGACACACAGACAAAGCACATTCTTCAGTGTCCCCATGAGGCCGGTGTGAACTGATGCCGCCACGTTCTTGCTCACGGGCAGGCAAGGCGCACATGTGTGCTCTTCCGAGACCGTGTGCTCGGAAATCTGATTTATTGAAGCAAGGAGGACAGCTCATTTTTAACAACTGGCTGCGTTAAAATAGGTGTCCTTCGCTGGAAGAGCCACTGACATACACTCGGATAAAACGCATACCCTTCCAATGAGCTGCCTGGGTCAGACTCATTTTTGTATTAATCTGGTCTATGCTTTCCAAAAACAAACCGGGTCTACGTTGCGCGCGCCCGATGAAAGCAGTTTTCACAGACAGACTGCAAGCGCAGGGACCGTGAACACGGAAGAGTATACACTGCAAGAAACTTTCTGAAACGTACTGCCCCGAGCCTATCAAATAGAGCGTATCTTTGCCTCTTCCTCCTACCCTTAACCTTGACCTTTATTCCAATATCTGATCCGTCGTGTCTTAGAGCACAGTGACCCGGGTGCGGGGCAATTAACATCCACATCGAGAGAGGAGTCAGGACAGGCAGAAGAACTGTCTTAGCTACTCCTATTGGGACACGGTGTTTTGATGCCACAGTTTGGGCAGACCAAGGTTTGACCCTTTTGTGGCTCCAGGGCAGGACTTGACCTTGGCCAGGCCGAAGGGAGAGAAGAAGGGAGAGGAGACTTCCGGGTGCAGTGTCTCAGTTTCTTTGGGACCTCGCGGTTACTGCTGGTGGTGTCTCGTTGGCGCAGGGCTCCACGCCCCGCTCCTGGTGGGAGTCAGGGGTGCGCTGGGTGGGGAAAGCTCTCTTTCTGTTTCGCCCCCCGCCCTGCCAGCTAGGGCTGTGATATCCCCGCAGGAAGGGACGGAGGCCCGTGGGTGTGCCCAGAGCCGTGGCAGAACGCCACCTGGAAACCGTCACAGCCCAGACGATAACAACGCCCAGAGCGTTTCCATTCATTCTGGCCTCTGTCAAGGCAGACCCGCCCCCTCCTCCTGCCCGCCTGCCCTCCGCACCCCCCACCCGCCCCGCCAGCGACCCGGCCTCTCGTCCGCTGACAGTCGTAGGAAAACGGTCCAGCTGCCAACCTGGCCACTGCACGTCCGGTCCCGAACCCGTGTCTGAAAGAATGCTCTGCACGGGATTTCCCTCTCCGCCCCCCGGGGAACTGCTGGCGACATATGCATTAATTAAAAGCTCTTTTCTGAGTCCTGCGACGTCTGCTCTCTGGGAAAGAGGCTGGGGTCTGTGAGGAGCAGGAACTCCGCCTGCGAAGCCGGAGCTGGCTCTGCAGGGTGAGCAGCTCCGGGCTTCACCGGCCACGGACGCCTGGCCACGCCGATCCGAGCTCCGACTGCTGAGTGGCCGGTACCGGGGGACAACCTTGCCTTCACCCAGAGGTCATGCCACACCCCCAGTACCCATGCTTACTTGCACTGCCTTGAGCCCTCCTGGGATGGGGTTTCCAGCATGTTCCTCACGTTCCTACTACACGAGGGGGCTCCTAAGCGCACGTCCTCAGGGACGTAGGGACGTGTCCTGTGCCGCCCCCCCACTGTGGCTAGCTATCTGTCAGTTTCCTCCTCTCCTTCCATCTCCTCCCCGCCCCCCATCATTGCTTCCATCCGCTCGGCATCCTCCATGTGCAAACACTGCGCTGCATGCTTTACATACAGGGTCTCATCTCCTCCCCTTTCTTCTCATCCCCATTTTTCAGTGACTGAAATAACTTGCCCAGGTTGAAGCTGAGCGCTAGAGATCGGATTCGGAGGTATTCTTCCCTGATTCCCAAGCTACGCCGTGACACAGGACCTGGAGGCGCCTGTCCACTGTGCAGAGATCGCCTTTCCCATCTCCCCTGGCCACTGTAGGCCCTCCGGGTGGTGCACACAGACCCTCGCTTCAGGTGAGTTGCCAGGTGCGAGGGTGAGGCTGGACGCAAAGGTAGCTTGGAGCCGGCTCTGAGCAGGAGGCCAGCGGCGGAGAGGAGTGACAGGCAGTGTTGCCCGTCGACGCTGTAGGCGGGAGAGGCGGGTTGGACGGAAAAGCACCCCCGCGTAGACTCGGCTCGGACTGGGTCAGGCCACACGCGAGTCCAGGAAGCATGCAAGCCTTTCTCCCTGACACGCGGGTGGCGGGTCTCAGGGTTTGAGGCAGACCGACGGAGAGGAATTTTGTTTGCTCCAGAAACAGAAGTACAAGACGCTTCTCAAAGCTGGCTGTAGGCCGGGCGCGGTGGCTCACGCCTGTAACCCTAGCTCTCTGGGAGGCCGAGGTGGGCGGATCGTTTGAGCTCAGGAGTTCGAGACCAGCCTGAGCAAGAGCAAGACCCCGTCTCTACTATAAATAGAAAAAAGAAATTAATTGGCCAACTAATATATATAGAAAAAATTAGCCGGGCATGGTGGCACATGCCTGTAGTCCCAGCTACTCGGGAGGCTGAGGCAGCAGGATTGCTTGAGCCCAGGAGTTTGAGGTTGCTGTGAGCTAGGCTGACGCCACGGCACTCACTCTAGCCTGGGCAATAAAGTGAGACTCTGTCTCAAAAAAAAAAAAGCTGGCTGTGGTGGCGTGTGCCTGCAGTGGCACTGATGCGGAAAATGTCGACGCCGGGGACGCGGCCGAGTGCCGCCTCCCCGTAGTTCAGCATTTCCGGGGGCCAGTGCTGCGCATGCTGGTTAGAGGCACACTGCCGGGGCCGGGCCCCGCAGCACACGGCAGCCCTGGATGCCTGTGTGCCGCCGGGACGCCCAAGCGCTACAATGCCCCAGGCCCATCTGCCTTGGCCTGTTTCTGGCCACGCTGCTTGCATGATCCTGATTGGGTAATTTTTGAGTCCCACTGTTTTTGATTGGATGATCAGGCTTGTTTTTGATTGGATGTTAAGGCTTGTTGTTGATTGGATGTTTAAAGCCTGTTGCTGATTGGATATTAAAGCTTATAGTTGATTGGACGCTTCTTGAGCCCTACCAAGGGTATAAAAGCAGGGGCAGGAGGGGGAGAACGTCGGAAGACACGAAGAGAGCTGTAACACTAGGTGTGCTGAGCCTGCTGTAGAAGGATAAAGGCTGTTCTCCCAGTCTTCATGTGCCGCTCGTTTCTTTCCCCGGTCAAATGAATAAGATCTGTGACAAGGGCTGTAACACTAGCTGTACGTACTGCCTGCCGCAACAGCAGCTGCTCGGGTGGCCGAGGCGGAAGGACTGCCCGAGCCAGGCTGCACCTCGGACACCCACTGCACGCCAGCCGGGGCCACACATCAAGACCCCGTCTCCGAAAAAGTTTTAAAAGCCATCCTCCTAAGGGCCAAGGTATAGAGGGCGTTTTCTAGCCTAGAAGCGATCTATTTGTAAAATATATTTTATATTAAAATGTCATATTTAATGTAGAAATCTATTCCCTATAAGAAAATGATAGAATTGGTCCCTTATTAAATCATGTTCTTCTAGGTCAAGGACCAAGACTCATTCATCTCTTTACTTTTTCATTCCTTTGTTCATCCATCTATGAGTATTTATTCGGCACTCACTGTTTACAAAGGGCTGCATCTGTAAGAAGACGCATAGTAAACATCAACACATTTTTTTTTAAAGGAAAAATCATGCTTTCTCTTTTCTTCCCTGCAGTAGGATTGCCGTCACCAACACCCACGTGGGTGTCAGCAACTGTCACAGATGTGAATTCGGGAAGGCGCCCCGAGCTCAGTGGCCGCCTCCGTGGGGAGGGGAGAGGCCGAGGTCTGGGGGGCCGTCCCCTGCCCCGAGGGACTCTGAGCTGAGCCTGTTTCTTTCTGGCTCTAGGTTTCTGTCCCTGGGGCTGGTCTGAAACTCAAGTCACAGCCCGCACACAGCTGCGCCACGCACCAGCGTCCACCCCACCCTGTGTGCCCAGAGCAGTCCTGAGGCTCTGGACTCAGGAGGGCACCTGGCTGGTCCCCACTCCCACTGGTGTGGCCCCCAGCAGTGGAGCACCCCCTGCTTGACACCTACTGCCTTTTCCGTAAGTGCACGGTGGCTAAAAGAAAAAGTCTTTCATCCACTGTGTTTCCCCCAAAATAAGACAGGGTCTTATATTTATTTTTCCTCAAGAAGACACCCCAGGGCTTATATTCAGGGGATGTGTTATATGTTTTTAAGTACAGTACAACCATCTACATAGATTGAAATATAGTTGTCTTCTTCTGGAACATCATCACAACTCTCTAAACCCTGAATTCCATCCTGAATGTCTTATGACTCTGTTTCCTTTAAGAACTATCGGCCTCGATCTCTCACGTGGAGCAATAGAGCTCTCACGGGGCAGATGAGAAGGGCTGCCCGTCTTCTTTCCCGCTCTGCGACAACACGCATGGGTTGTGCAGATGCGCTGCGCAGCCACGCCCGTCACTAGGTCTTATTTTCAGGGTAGGGTTTCTATTGCGCAAATGCTTAGAAATCCTGCTAGGGCTTGTTTTACGGGTAGGTCTTATTTTCGGGGAAACACGGTAGTTCATTCAAGTACTTCAGACGTTGTGTGGCCTAAGAGTCCAGCGTGGCTTCAAACCTTACTGAGTTCCTTCCTCCGTGTGTGACCGAGGGCTCCGGAACTCACTTTCCTCCGGGTGAACAGGAGACACCACCACCCACCTTGTGGGGTTCTTCTGAGAATTCAACACCAACCAAATGGGGAACACCAGTCAGAGCACCCGGCATACAAGAGCTGCTCCACGGTGCCCGAAGACTGGCTCTACATTCCATGGAGAGACACTGAAATCATTCCATATATTAAAACAACCTAGTCACCGATTTCAAGCTCTGAGATTAAAAATATATATCAAGCTCTGTGTAGAGAACAGGATTTTTAGGTGTTTTAAGATCAGTGCGTGTAACTAACTGCTCAATAAGCATTTGCAGCTATCGCAGGAAGCAGTTTTAGAGGATCAGAATTGGCAAGTGTGTGTATTTGAGTCCTGCATTGTTGTCTCACAATGAGAGATGGATTTTTGATGAATCCCTAAGAACAGACTTGTCCTTCCTTCTTTTTTCCCTCTATAAAAGAAAACCACAGGGAAACAGGACTTTCAGTTTGGGGAACAGAACGAGAGCGTTACAAAGTAACGAGCGAGGCTCGTTAGGAAAGAGTGGCCCGGGTTCCAACCCTCCGCAGGCCCAGAGTGACAGGAGGAAACGGGAAGAATCCCGTAATCCTCTGCCACGCCAGCGCCAAAAGAACATCTCCTTAAGCCGTTTTCCAGCCACCTTGCAAAGAAAAATGCCAGACATAAAATTATAATTCGTGTAAATCCCGTGAATTTAATTGGACGCAAAGACGCTCAACGTTTTACGTGGGAAAGAGGCGGCGTCTCCAGGGCACCCCTGCAGAGGGTCCCGGGACTCGGGGACCCACCAGTGACACTTCCAGTTGGAGAGACGCTCTGAGAGCCAAAGACAAAGGCTTTGGGAAACACTGCGGGGGAAAAAAATACTCCATGGAAATGTGTGTCTTGAAACGTTTCCATATGAGAAAGTAGAGCATTTCTTCCTATGCGGCTGTGTTCTAGCGTGTAAGCGGTTTAAGAATGAAAGGGAAGAACAATGGGGAGATTTTAAGTCTGGGCTCAGACTTGACTTCGGCAAACACTCTGACTTCCAGTTCGGTTCTTCCGGTGCAAGAATGACTGAGGGTAAAAAACGCGTTGAATACTATTTCTAAACGTTACGTGGTACATTGCTCCTCCTTGGTGATCTTTGTTTCCCTGCAGCTTTCCACCTTTTTCGAGGTCCAGCCATGCCCGTCTCCCGAGAAGGGCATCGCTCACCAGATAACGAGGAAACCACTGCTTGGTTTTGACTTTCAAAAACAGATTTGGAAAGTCACGAGGGAAAGCAATAGGCACGCGCACTTGGATTTCGAGTTCAAGAATCAGGCACCTAAAGGAGAAAATGTTAATAAAAGGTCTTTGCTTGGTGGTCCATAGCTGGGCACTGAACATCTAGGCCAGAGTTTCCCAGCATGCCCCTGGGCGAGGCAGGTGCGGGACCGGCGCAGGGTGGGCTGTCCTCAGAGGGAGGCACCACAGCACAGCCCTTCCTGGGCTGGGCGGAACGTGGAGGGGATGAGCCTATGGCTAATTTCCCACCTGGGTCCCTTTCTGGCCCCCAGTGCCCCCAACTACCCTCTAACTTTTTTTTTTTTCTCACTCTGTTGCCCAGGCTAGAGCGAGTGCCGTGGCGTCAGCCTAGCTCACAGCAACCTCAAACTCCTGGGCTCAAGCAATCCTGCTGCCTCAGCCTCCCGAGTAGCTGGGACTACAGGCATGCGCCACCATGCCCGGCTGATTTTTTCTATATATATTGTTAGTTGTCCCTCCCACTAATGTCTTTCTATTTATAGTAGAGACGGGGTCTCGCTCTTGCTCAGGCTGGTCTCGAACTCCTGACCTCGAGCAATCCGCCCGCCTCGGCCTCCCAGAGTGCCAGGATTACAGGCGTGAGCCACCGCGCTGCCCAGCACCCCCTAACTGTTGAGGGGCAGCAGCGGGGACGTGAACCCCGACAGCCTGAGGGGGAGATGGTGGCGAGCAGAAGCCGCCCCGCGAGGTGTGGCGCTGGGCCGTTGGTCGTGGGCTCTGGCCGCGGGGAGGAGGTCGGGCTGCGCAGCGGAGGGCGGCCAGTCTGGGCCCTCCTGCCCAGCTGGAGCAGGACGAGGAAGAACCCCGCGCTTCCAGGCCTCCTGTGGCTGGGACGCGAGAAATCCAAAGACCCTGGAGGGCCTGCTGCCAAGACGTGGCGGACTGCGAGGGTGTGAGGCCGGGCGCGGGGCGGGTGTGGGAGAGGGACAGAGGTGGCACGTGGAGAGCGATGGGGGGGGGGGAGGACGAGGCCCCTGCCCAGTGGCCAGGGGGGCGAGTGGCTTCCTCCCTCCACAGGTTGCTTCTTCCAAGAAGGGAAGGACGGGGAGGGGGACGGGGGGCCCTGGAGGCGGAGCGCGGGGCACACGCTGGAGCCTGACTGAACCCAGACAAGCCCGCATGTGAAGCGGGCAGTGACTCTGCCACCTTGAACAGGTGAGTGGAGGTGCGTGTACCTTCCCGCCAGGTAGAACGAGCTAAGCTCGTGTATTACACACAAAGGTGCTTTTCCACGCATGAACGGTGCTGTGCATTTAAAAAAACAAAACTACTACCCACGAACACGCAGGGCATTAAGGAACTTGAGAACTGGAGAAAGGGTGCACTTAGTTTCTGCACTTTCGGTCTAAGAACCGTCCGCACAGGCCCGGCCCGCCGGCCTGCAGTCTGGCCTTCAGCGTTTTTCTGGTGAGAGAAACGAGAGATTTTAGCTACGCACAAGTGGGGGGTGTGGGAGGGAAAAAAAAAACATTTTAAAACGTTTTAAATTTACTGTGCGTGGTTACGAGTTTCCTTAGGAGACATAATATTTTTTTTTCCTACAGTCTAAAAAAGAAATAATTTGGCCCAACCCCACGAAAGCTGGGTTTGCTGTTTCCCAGGCCGTTTCCAAGCACACTGAAACGCCGACAAGGCACGTCTCAGGGGGAGGAGGCTCGTGGCTCGCCGGGCTCGAGTGACTCACGCCGGACGCGCACGGCGTCCTTGTGGACGCGACGTGTGGAACATGCGCAGCACAGAAGGCGAAGCCCCGAGAGGAGGACAGGAGCGGGGGAGCAGGCGGAACTGGGCGCTCGTCTCCGATCCGCGCGGGGAAGGCTTTCCAGCAGCGGCTTCGGGAGCTCGAGCTGGGTGGGCGCCTGAGCCAGGGGTGTCGGGGCGCATTCGAACCCCCTTCAGAGCAACAGCTTCTGAGCTTGCGAAGAGGAGCTGCAGGCATTGTTTTCTTTTTGGCAGAGAAGCTCGCGGCAGGAGGGGCCATCGGGGCAGCTGAGCCGTCCACGCGGACGCTCTCAGGGGCACAGAGCCCATTCGAGGCGGGGGAAACGGCGTCCCGAATGGCCTCTGTGATCACGTGAGTCAGTCTGGGTGACAAGGCTCCTTGAATTCTGCAGCGGCAGGATGGCACTGGTTCCCGCTGCTGTGGCTGCGGTCACTCGCACGCGTCACTGCCAGGGCGGGGTGTCCCACCTGGTGCCGGGCCGCCTGGCCGTGGGGTCTGCCCGCAGGGGCGCCCGAATCCGCTCTGGGACTTCCTCCCTCCCACCTGGAAAAGGTCACGGCGCCTGCTTGAATCACAGATGTGGCGGTGAGCACATGGTAGACGTGGTTTGCTCCCAGAACAGGAACAAATTCCCATCCTCGCTCAGAGTTCCCGTGACGACGCAGACCGCCGCGTGGCCGCGTGATGCCCGGGACGCCAACACGCTCCCCCACTCGTGGTGGCACCACCGTATCCGGGCCATGGGCGACGTCGTGAACGACTCTTTCGGCATTTCAGCCCTTCACGCTTTCACCCAGGATGTTTGTTGGCCTGGACGCACAGCATGCGGGAATTCAGAGGTCACCTGAAACCTCTGGCCTTGCAGACCAGGAATCCGAGACGTGGACATCTCCAGCTGGGTGTCGCGTCCGTCTTCTGTCTCTCACAGCGAACCCGTGGCGGATCTGCTAGCAGGAGCGGCGTCTGCTTCCCCGCTTCCCTTCCCCCCTTCCTCCGCACGCTGCTCTGCCGCTGCCGCCCGCGGCCTTCGAGCCCCATGGGGCCACTCCCGGTGCCGTCCTCAGCCCTCGTCTGTTAGACTCTTCCGCTTCCTGGACAGGCCGACCGCTCACTGCTATTCCTCCCGAAGGCTGTCCGCACCCGGCTCGCGCTCTGGGGCTTTCTCCGTGTCACCAGGCGCTGCCGTTCTGCTCCCTGCAGGTGGCAGCGCTTCGGGCCCGTTCTCGGACCCCCCTCCACCGACACCCGCTCCTTTGGGCTGGCACGTGTTGCTCCGAGCCGCGCCACGGGAGCGTGGTCGGATCCTGACGTTCCATTCTGTCTAAAATCACACGACTGTGTTTCTCCGGACCGTTCCCGTACAAAAGTCGTCACCGCGGAATGAGCTTAAGAAGCACCAGAACGGAAAATAGCAGTCAGCATAATTTACCAGAATTTGGAAAGCGGTATTTGCAAAGCTGCGGTGGCGATCTTATCTCAGCTGTGTTCTGGAAGACGTTAATCATAGTTTTCCCGGATCTCACGGAGGAAGCCGCGATCCCGCCAGCTCGTTTGAACTGAGGTTGGCCGTTACCCTGGGCATGAAATGGGCCGCAGGGTGAAAGGAAGTGAGCGAGAAGGTACGCTCATACATAACGATCCTAACTAAGTAGGGATGACTGAAACTTTAAAAATACAGAATGGCACAGCACTGATATTTTGCCAAGAAGAAAAAAAGCTAGCCGCAGCTGAGGCGTCTCGAGAATAGATTAGCAGAGATTCCTTAGAGCTTTTGTCGCCTATCTCAGTTTCCTCTAAACAACAAAGGAGAAAGCATTGGTGCATCCTTCTAGAATTCATACAAGGACAATTATTGTACACTTTAAACATTCAGGGGAGATAAAATTCTAGCCAAACAAGAAAGCTTTGGACTTTGTATCGTTAGGTTTCTGACTTGTTTTTCTTTTAAAGTATTTCTATTACTGCACAAATACCAAATCATATAGTACGGACTTGTTGCATAGCATATTGCCCCCCAAACCCACTGGCTTAAAGCAACCGTAAACGTGAATCAGCTCTCGCAGTTTCTCTGGGGCGGGAACCTGGAAGTGGGCGCCGGGGCAGGGGCGGTTGGGGCTCCCGACCTCTCGAGAGGTCGCAGTCCGGATGTTGACCGGGGTTGCCGTGGCCTAAAGGCTCGACTGTGGCTGGAAGGTCCACTCCCAGGTGGCCCAGGCGCGGGGCTGGCCCGTCGTGCTGGTGCCAGTGGGGCCCGGGTTCCACACACCCACTCTGAGCCAGCGTGGCAATCTGGTGACCCACGCAGGCTTTTTAGAAGTTGCACATCTGTAGTTCATGTTTGGGGAGGTGGAGAGGAAAAGGGAATGGCCTCAGAGCAGGGGACTCTGATGAAAGAGGAGAGAAAAGTGATAAGAACAAGGACATTTTCTAGGCCAGACTGAGGTGGAGCTCACTCCTGTGTTACTTACGACCCACGATTTGCTGACCTTAGTGTGGTCAGGATACGGCGACACTTAACGAACAGGCCAGAGGGGTCAGATTCGACACTCCTGAGCACATAGAGCAGATGCATTTAAAGCACACGCAGCAACTATATGTTTTTAAAAATTAAAGTTGGAAAAATTTTATCCGACCTCTCCCTTCTCCCCTGCACATAGCCCTTAAGCTTGCCGACAAAGGCGACCGGGTTCTGCGGACTGTTCAGATCACGAGCAAAACAGCACAGGCAGTTTTCACGTCAAAACAGTCACTGGGAGTTTCTGAAGTAGAAGGTGTTCAATATTAGACGTTTGCTCTGACTATATTGATTGGAATGAGGAAGGAAGGAAAACAATAAGTGAGAACTCTTCTTAATACACACTTCTTTATACACTAGAAAATACGTTTAAAAACGAAGTATTATTAAAATATAACAGGAATACGACCACATGGACACAAAATCCAAAATAAAATTTAGGTTTTGATATTATCTTGATGGACAATATTCTCTCTTAAAGTGCTTTTTGTATATGTATATATAAATATATATGTGTGTGTATGTATATATATATATTTAAGTCATTATTTGCCCAGCCTCTCATAGTCTCTAACTAATGGTGTCGCCATGGTTTGTACTTTGACCAGCGTAGACTGGGGTACCTGATGCGGTATTCACTATTCACAATACATGAAGGTGATTTGGGGAGTGTAGTAAAAAGAACGTTGACAGGAAATTTGGGTCCAGGACCCTGGCTTCGATGGTGATCATGACGACGACGACGATGATGATGATGACCATGAAGATAAATAGCTGCTGCCAATTTCAGGTGTTTACCGAACCCCAGGCGTGAGGCTGAGTGAGCACAGGAATTTCCCTGACGTCACCATCCCAGCGGTCCCACCCGGCTACCGCCCTTCCCATTCTGTAGACAGTAAAGCTGACGCTTGAAGAAGGCGAGTGACTGACTCCTTCAAGACCAAAGCCAAGGCAGAGAGGAGAGGCAGGGTCCCAGTTCACGCCCCACCCCAGAGTCTGCACAGATGCTCCTTGGCTGGCGGCGGGGTTCTGTCCCAGCAAACCCACCGAGAGCCGAAAACGCATTTAATACGACCGACCGACCGTCACAGCTTCGCCCGCCGACCTGGAACTTGCTCAAACAAAGCACACACGTCAGCCTGTGGCTGGACAAGATCACCCAACACACAGCCCATTTCATAATGAAGTGCTGAATGTCTCGTGTCATTTACCATTACTGAAAACGAAAGGCGCAGTGGTTCTATGGGCACTCAAAGCACAGTCTCTACTGAGCTCGCGTAGCTTCACACCACCCTAAAGTTGAAAAAACAAATCATTAAGTCAGGTCTCACAGGTTGGGGATCACCGGGACTGTCCTCTTCGCCGCCCCCGCTCCACGTCTGCCCGGTCTCGAAGTGTCCCTATCTCTTCTTGCCTCCTGACGTGACGGAGGGGTTGGACCAGGTGACCTCTGAGGTCCCACTTGGCTTTAGCATTTTACGAATCCTTTGATCCGCAGTTGGAAGACTGCGAGATGGGAGCCCTGTTTCTCCCAGCGCAGTACCTTGTCTCTGTCGTGTTCTTTTTTTTTTTGAGACAGAGTCTCACTCTGTTGCCCGGGCTAGAGTGCCATGGCGTCAGCCTAGCTCACAGCAACCTCACACTCCTGGGCTCAAGCGATCCTCCTGCCTCAGCCTCCCGAGTAGCTGGGGCTACAGGCATGCGCCACCATGCCCGGATCATTTTTTCTATATATTTTTAGTTGGCCAATTAATTTTCTTCTATTTATAGTAGAGACAGGGTCTTGCTCTTGCTCAGGCTGTTCTTGAACTCCTGACCTTGAGCGATCCTCCCGCCTCGGCCTCCCAGAGTGCTGAGATCACAGGCGTGAGCCACCCCGCCCGGCCCTCTGTTGTGTTCTGTCCTACACCCTGGAGATGTGCAGAGCCGGTCCGTGACCTCAGGGTCGGGAGGGTGCACGGATGCCCAGCAGCCTGACCATGGCACGGAGAGGGAAGGGCTGGCCTGGCAGACGTGCCTCAGTCTCGCTGGTCCGTGTCCCCAAGCAAGAGACCCCGTGCGGTGAGCAGCAGCAGATAGGACGGGCCTCCGGGGAGCCGTGTGTTGGAGCACGCTGTTCCTGGCCGCGTGGGAGTCCCACACTTCAGTCAGACACACAGTCACCGGGCGAGCCCTTCTCCCCGGCCAGCTGGAGGAGGAAGTGCTGACGCAGGGAAACACCCTGAGGCTGACGTGATGGCCTCCCGGCCCAGAGCTTTCCAAAGTGGAGGACTTCACCGCCTCCCTCTCTCCCGCTCTGCCAGGGAGCGCACAGGCAGCAGCCGGGCGGCACCCAAGCCCAGCGTCCCCGTGGGACCCCTCCCTCTAGCACCAGCGCTGTTCGGACTGCGGCGGCGAATTCCGCTTCGGCGCGACGTGGACATTTCCAAACTTCCCTTGTCCCTTCCGTGCCTGTTCTGGAGACTCTGGGAGCCGCCCACAGACAGGTCCCTGGCGTCTCCTGAAGGATGCTGTTGCGAGACTGCAAAACCGCGTCCCGAGGAAAGTCACGCCACAAGCGAGCGCTTATTTTCGGGCTCGACGACGCCAGACCCGACCGAGCAGAAACAAGCAGCAAATGAACAAGAGCAGCAAGTCAAAGGCCCTGTCGGCAACCAACCCTACTGGAACCCCGTCCCCAGCAGAGGCCAGAGTTCTCACCCACCCGCTCCCCAACCCGAAGTCGCGAAGCCACTCGCTCACCGGGGCGGGAATGACATCACAGACTCTTCGTTACGGGCCGAGCGGAATTTGGAGAAAGGGGATGATGGCTTTCAGCCGGACTCCTAACCACAGGACAGGAAGCACCATCACTTTAAAACCTTTTACCAAAGCCTGCACCGTCCTTATTTTATAAAAATCTCAGATGTAATCGAACCGTACATTCGGTTTCTTTTCTGGACGCCGTGCCATTTGCCGGAGACTAAAAAAAACGACTTATGCGGTTTTATGGACACGACGGCCCAGGGGTGTGATCGAGCATCTGGAGGTGTTGATGCCACTCAGCGTGATGATGAATTCAACCCGCCCGCCAACAAGTACTTACTGAGCGCAGGGTATGTGCCAGGCGCCGGGCCAGGGAAGGCTGAGGACAAGACGGGCACGGCCTGGAGGCGGGAAACCCACACTCTCTTGGCCCTGAGAGAGCAACCACATGCGGGGCGTCCCGGGGAGACCCCAGGGCCCGGGAGGACATAGAGTGGAATCTCTTCTGGTCTGTTCCTCCCGGATGGCGTTCAGACCGCAGATGCGTGGGAGCTGGCCGGGCCAGTGCAGAACAGAGGAGAGGCGGGGAGGCCACGGGGCCAGAGAGACAACCGGAACCGCGGAAAACCGAAAGGACGCAGTGGGACGGTCAAGGCATCCTTTGCGGTCTGAAGGAAATCCGACTACAGTCGGCGAGTTATTCATACTAAAATTGGTTTCTCGTTTAGTGTTAAACAGAAACTATGTAATTAACTATTTTTTTCTTTTTTTTTCTTTCTTTTTTTTTTTTTTTGAGACAGAGTCTCACTTTATTGCCCAGGCTAGAGTGAGTGCCGTGGCGTCAGCCTAGCTCACAGCAACCTCAAACTCCTGGGCTCAAGCAATCCTGCTGCCTCAGCCTCCCAAGTAGCTGGGACTACAGGCATGTGCCACCATGCCCGGCTAATTTTTTTCTATATATATTAGTTGGCCAATTAATTTCTTTCTATTTATAGTAGAGATGGGGTCTCGCTCTTGCTCAGGCTGGTTTCGAACTCCTGAGCTCAAATGATCCGCCCACCTCGGCCTCCCAGAGAGCTAGGATTACAGGCTTGAGCCACCGCGCCCGGCCTTTTTTTTTCTTTTTTGTCTGAGTTACAGACTTGCATGTAATTAACTATTAATCGGAGCTTATGACCGGCGTCCATAGGGGTGACATAGTGAATTATCGTGAGTGCAGCTAAATGCACATATACCGGTCATTTCATCTGACCTGTGCAACCTTGTAGATCTTTTGAAATGCTCAAAACTACTTAAAAAAAAAGAAACCCTCCCGTTATTGACTCTCTTAAAGCGCGGCTGGGAAACACTGCTCTGGCAAGTAGCATCTGGAGCGCCAGCGTGGCTCTGAACAAAGAACTCCTGGGTCGGCTTTGTGCGACTGCTCCCGTCCTCAAAGGGCCATGCATTTGGCTGCCTGTCCAAATTAATTATTCACAGGATAATAAGAGAACATCCCGATACTGCCGTAATGCTCTACACAAACCTGGCTTTGAAGCACACGGTCTCCTCCTCCCAGGGACTTGCTTCAAACACACTTTCCCCTTTCCTCCTGCACGAGAAACTTGGCCTCTGTATTGAGCTGGAGGTCAGTGAGCCAAGGTCTCCTCCTCCCGGGGCTCGGCAAAGCAGGAGCCGGGAGAGCGGAGGCGGGCTGGGCCAGGCGAGGAAGACAGGTCAACTCAGAGACGCAGGGGACGGGCTGGCTGAGGATGGCGGAACGAGGATGGCGGATGTTCCTTAGCCAGGCTGGCGAGGAACAGCCACGGCCTCCACAGCACAGCCCGGGAACGCTCTGCCCAGAGAGCCCAGGCGCGCACGCCCCATGCTGCTTCCTCGGAAACCACTAGGCAGAGCTAAGCTCGCCGGCCGCTGGGCAGCGGGAGCCCGGGCGGTGGACCTGCCAGCCGCTGTCCGCTTGGGAAGCCAGAGACCCAGTGGGCTCTGCCGGGTAGAACCAGGGTGTGTCGCAACCTGGCCCCCGTGCCCTGGGCTGGGGACACGGGGCCCCCGTGTGCTGTGGCAAACGGAAAAATAAAGTCAGCTGCTGGTGACGGCCAGTCCCCCACCCTTGCACTGTTCCACGACGTTTCTCCTTGCTAGCCAAGATCCGTCCGTGCGAGCTTTCTAGGCCCACTGAACCGCAGCAGGGAGGCACTCGCGCTCCAGGCTTTTGCAGAATGAATTGCTCTTTTTTATTCCCTGCAACCATTCTTATCAAAAAGATCACACACACACCCCCCAGATATAGGGGAGAGATTTTTTCAGAACTTGGACTTCCTCACTAGCTCCGGAGCCAGCGAACTTGTATCACAGAGAGGAAGACAAATAAGCACAGTTCTTTTCTGAACTGTGGCTATTCTCCTTTTACTTTCGTCCATGTTTGGTGTCCTACAAATATGGCAGCAGCACCAGCTGGGTCAGAGCTGTCCAGCACCAAGAATGTGACTTGGTTGGAGGGAAATGAGCCATGCGTAGGAAGGGATCAGGAAGCCGGTGGGAAAAATGTAAAGCTTGGGACAAAGTTAATCAAGCCCACATTATACTTAACATTCCTCTCTATTAAATGAAGGTCACTTCCTTCAAGATACTATTTTGAGCAAGCAAGATTTCTGCGATTTTGCAAGACTGAAGTTAATTAAACAGCATGTCGAAATGGGAAACAGATGTCGCAGAACATTTTAGAAAGAGTTTTAATGACATTCAGCCTGTTTTCTTGAACTCAGCTGCAGTTGCCATCAGACCCTGCACTTGAGTTCAAGAGTTGCTGGAATGGGAGGATTTATATCAGTTTCACAGAACTGGCAGCAGAAAGCCTGTTTCAAAGAGAAGTACTCTTGGAGGAGGCCTTGCAGAGACTTTCTTTTTCCCCTCTGCAACCCGACCAGCTCGTTTGGCTTAAACTCTTGAACTCTTTAAAACAAACGTTTTCCATCTTTCAAAAGAACTTTCTGTGCCACCGACTCCGAGTCCAGTTTTCAACGGACCTTTCCGGTAGCCTCGGGCTCAAGTATCCGGCAAGTACCTGCGAGAGTGACTGGGAAATTGACACCTGTCAATTCCAGCTCAGAGAAAAATCTCAGCATGCTGAGACGTGTGGAAGTGAAAGTAGAGCTAATTCAGGTACAGGCAGCCATGGCCAGACTCTTAATTTATTTTTTTCAATATTTGGGGACTATTATATCCAAAATTTAAAACTACAAAGTTCTCTTCAAAGAATCGAAATGCCACCTCCAAAGAGATGAAGCAGGTTTAACTTTCTTAAAACATATATTCACAGAAGGAAAATGCAGAGTGACCAAACAGGAACGATAATGTCATCCCTAGTTTTCTTCTCTTGTGAGTCATCCTTTCAAACACCTCTTAAGGTGTTTTCTAGCGCTTGAAACCGTCTGATCATTACTGAGGTATGTCCCAAGTAGCATCACAAAATTCACAAGGACGGACACTTTTTATACAGCAAGCTCAGCTGTCTGTTGAAAACGGCACGCGCCACTTTTCCAAGTTCCCACCCACACGGTGACTCAGGGCAAGCAGTGAATTGGCACGCTGCCTGTTCACAGAAGCAGCCCCCCCCCCACACACACAATCTACAAGTCGGTTGCTTTAAACCGAAACAATCAGCTCTTTCAAATCAGGGAAGAGAGGACAAACAAATGCTACAGGTGTGAAGCAAAAGGACAAGGGAACGTTCTAATCAGAGCAGTCATAAAGTAGATCTGAAACAAAAATCCACACCGAGGGTGGCACGCTTATCTCGGGCAATGGCTCGTTTCTGGTGACGCCTTTAGGACGTGTGTGTGAAGGGGAGGCCCACAGCTTCTGTCTTCCTTACCATCAGAAGGGGCCTCCTCCCTGCCTGGACTCTTTAAAATTGACGTATAATATCTGCAAGTATTTATGGGGTGCGTGTGGTATTTTGTTACATGCACAGAACGTGTAATGATCAAATCAGGGTCTTGAGGGTGCCCATCACCTCGGATATTTATCATTTCTATGTAGTAGGGACGTTTCAAATCTTCTCTTCTAGCTGGTTGAAATACACAATGTATTGCTGTTATCTACAGTCGCCCTACTCTGCTACTGAGCATTAGAACCTATTCCTCTCCCTAGCTGTGTGCTTGTATCCACTCACCGACCGCTTCCCCTCCCACACGCCCTCCCAGCCTCAAAGAAAAGGGAACTCTCATATCCACGGGGGGGGGCGGGGAGGGAATATGAATTGGTAGAGCGGCCGTGGAAAATGTTATGGAGATTTCTCAGAGAACTAAAAATGGAACTAGGATAGAACCCAGCAATCTCACCTCTGGGTATTTATCCAAAGGAAAGGAAATCAGTATAACAAAGGGACACCCACACCCCTATGTTTATTGCAGCACTATTCATAATAACAAAGATATAGGATCGACCTAAGTACCCATCAACGAACAAATGAATTATATATATATATATATATATGTACGCACACATATATGCATATAGACACACATACACACAATGGATTACTATTCAGCTATAAAAAATAATGAAATGTTGCCATTTGCAGCAACACGGGTGGAACCAGAGGTCATTATGTTAAGAGAAATAAGCCAGCAACAGAGAGACGAGTACCAAATGTTCTCACTCATATGCGGGTGTTAAAAAAAGTGAATCTTACTGATGCAGTCAGTGGCATGACAGACACCTGTCTGGACTTTATGCTCTAAGATGGCTTTATAATTGAAGCTCTTTGTTCAACAATTATATAATACTTATCAATATTGCCATTTGCAACTTGAAATATGCTGGGTCTTAATGACACATAGAAAAGATAATGAAAACCGATTGTCATCCGTCGGAGCAGGTGTGAACACGAGCCTGAGAAGGATTAACACACCCAGGCCGACAACAGCGTGTTGGCGTCAGAAAAGGAAAAGCAGAACTCACATGAAACAAACTATTAAACGCACATTATCCGACGCTGGGCTGTCCACGACACTCGCACATACGAGTCCCACGTGCATGAGCTCGGTCTGCTCTGCCGTCTGCCCCCACCCCCATCCCGTGACCACGTCATGGTTCTCAACGTGTGTCTTTTGCGAACGAGCTCGTCGTCACGGGAAATGATTCCTGAAGCCTAACTGGTTCCAGGCCCTGACTGACAACAGGTCTTAAGTTCTCCTTTTCCAAATCAAACGTCTGGCCGCAAATCAAGGAAATAATGCAAAGGGGAATGGCCCTGGAGGTCGAGGAATGGGACGCAGGCAATGGGGTCTTCGAGTGAAAACGAATGGTCAGATTCCTTCCGTGCCTGGAATCCACGACGGCTCGGGAAACGTGCTGGGAAACAGGCGAGCTGCGCGCTGCCCGTCTCTGCTCGGCGCGTTTGCACAGCCTGGAACCACCGCCGCGGGCCAGCCCGGGCTTCGGGGCGAGAGTGCCGAACCGCCACCACGCCGTGACGCTCTGCAGGGCTGGAGCGGTGGGCTGGGTCCTCCTCTCTCCTACTTGGTCTTGATCTGTTCATGACCGGCAGACGGTTGCTGCAGACAGGGGGAACAACAAACCCTGCCGAGCAGGCTCTCCGGAAAGCTGAGCACGCACGGAAGGAGAGACACGCCTGCCGCCCCTCGTGGAAACACCGGCCTCTCTCTGAGGCATGTGGATCAGGACATCAGGGGAGGAAGCAAGGCTCTGCGTTTTGTTTTTCTGCAAACACCTGGTCAGTAAGGAAATTTGTCTTAGGAATAAAAAGTCGGCACCTGCCATCTGCGTCACGCGACAGGCAGGGTGAACACGTGGCGCGAAGAGAAAGCCTTTTCCAGACTCCTCGCTGCCATCTGGGCCAACGATTTCCTTCTGCTGTGCCTGGGTCTGAGAAGTGTGCTTTCTCTAGTTTCTCACTCTACAGATGTCTTCCCCATCGGGCACCGAGAAATACTGTTACTTGCCTATCATTTTACTTTAAAAAAAAAAGCAGACCCCACACACGTGTTACTGCGAGAATCTCTGCGCCGTCTCAGCAAGGCGAGCGTTTTGCTCATTAGCCTCCCCACTGGTCTCCGGAAGTCTGTGGACAAGCTCCTTAGACCCTGCTCATTGTGCAGCTCAGATTGAGTCTAGGTGTTGAGAAGAGAAAACAAAAACTGGATTCTTTTTTGCATGCAGAGAATGTTATATGGCAGACACAGTCACCAGTTGGAATATTCTGACCGAGGAATGAGGTTTGAGAAGGACACGCGTCCACATGGTCTCCACTCTGCCGAGCGAGGTCAGATCACGCTGTTTCCCGTCTCCGGCCGCTTCACTCTCCGTGGTGACGGCCACTCCCCACCCCCGCTTCTCCTGCTGCTCTGCTGTCCCTCCTGTCTCTTCCCCACAACTGCCAGCACATTTTGACACCAAGGTCACCGTAACTAGAAGCCCGAGCTTGCGGCTGATTTCTGTGAATGTTTTCAACCTGCCGTGGCAAACGCTGCCCCACTGTCTGTGCCCCTCGGCCATCCTGCCCCCCCGCCCCGTGCAGCCCCTATTGTCCAGACAGTGGACGGGGACCCTTTTTGTCTCGGGCCTCCTCGAGTCCAGGGGTGAGCGGTGCTGGTCTCCACGGTCCTGGTGACTCCAGACACTGCTGAGCTGCTGAACTAAGCCAATATACCGCATGTCCGGGCTGCCAATACATAGATACTCACGCGTGTGTTTGTGTGTGCATGTGTGCGTGTGTGTGATGTTTGCCTAAGTACACACACATGGCAAAATGACAGTGTATTCATTATTAGTGCAAGCATTTTGTACTCGAAAAATGAGATCATTTTTAAGGAAGGAAAAACGAAAGCAAAGTTGCGGCAGCGAGTAGAGTCAAGTTAAAGCTATGGTCGGAGGCAGACTAACTGTCTGAGAGCTCATTCCCTGGGAGCGTTTCTGCACCTTTCTCTGTTGTTTCCCTTTGGCAAAGTCTGGGCCAACCCACGGAACGTTAGTCAAACGCCTGCCTGGCTGTTAACAGGACTCATTCCAGTTTTCACCGGGTGGCAATAAAGGTAGTTTGCAAATGCGGGAGGTAGAAGTCGGAGTGGAAAGCCATGCAACGAGTCCCCACATTCCAGAAGGGCCTCCCCCTGCAGCCATCGGCCACGAAGACCCGACGCTGAAACCCGCCGCTTCCAGCCAGAGAGAGAAGTCCCTGAGGGAGCAGCCCACGTAACCGTAGACTGTGCACACGCGGGCAGCCCGCCACACGTGCCCGGAGCAACGGCGCCTGATGGAAGAGAGGGGTCGGGAAGCGTTTGGAGAAAAGGAGAGTTAAAGCAGGAGTGGGCTCTGCTGCCCACTCCCACCTCTCTCTGGCACCCCACCCGCCCTGGCCCACCACGCGACGGAACTGGGCGGCGAGATGGAGCAGAGACACAGACTCTGTGAGTGCAACAATGTCATTCGGTGCCATGGGCACAGGTGGTTAATGTGAGTAAGAGTGAGGCTTGCTTTTCCTAAAGCGGCCACACAAGAAAGTGAAAGATGCATTCGAAGTATCCTCCATCCTCCGCCCCGGCAGGCAGGTGGGAATGCGGTGTGTGTGGGGGTGCTAGATGGAGCCGAGGGGGGGAGGAAGAGGGTGGTGCAAGAACAGCGAGGAGGGCTGGGGAGGGTGCCTGGCCATTCGGACACTGTGTTCGCCGACGAGACGAGCGCAGAACCGTTCTGACCCATCTTTTGAACCCAGTAGCTGCGCTGATTGTGCGGGAGGAAGATATCGCTCAGGGGCAAACGGACCCAAACGTCAGATCGCTCCTCAGTGGATAGCAGGCTCAGTCTTCGACGTGCGTGGTGGTGACTCTGAGCCTCCAAGACTGTTTCAGTTAGTATGTAGAAAGGTGCCCATTTCAGAACATTTCCATCCTTACTATGCTATTACTATTAATACTCTTCCTCCTCCTCCTCCTCCATCCCCCCTTTCTCTTCTCTCTCCTTTGTCATTTTCACACCTAAAGGAATACTGACACTGTCCATCCGTGTTCTGGAAAGCTCACTTTTTATGAAGTACTGTGCTCCTGAGGCTGATCTCTGAAAAGCCCTGCAGGAGTGTACCCACAGCGAGGCCAACAGGGACTGAAGACTGAGGAAGACACGGACTAACACGAGGAAATGGTTCCCTTGAGCTGAAAGAAGCTCAAACTAAAAATATGTTCAAGTTAGAGAAAAGAAAACTGGCAACTCTGCACCATCTCAAGCTTACGGTCCCCTCCACCATGCGCCTCCCGCCCCAGGCCTTTTAAAGCAAAAGCAACACAGGAGACACACAGGTTATGGCCGAGACGAGCTGCATGGGCGTTTGATGGAGCTGTCAAGCCACTGATCAGCTGTGTGTGAGCAGGACGCACCGCTGGTTCTCTCTCCCACCTGCTGGACGCAGATAGCCTGCTGAGCTCAAACCCGAATCAAACCCCAGGACTTGTAACACTATCTACTAATATTTAACCTTAAAATAGTAAAAAAAAAAAAAAATTTAGAAAGAAGTGAGTTGCCACAGGTAATTAAATTAATCACTAACTAAAATTTCAATTCAAATGCTAGGTATACTTTTGAAAAATGTTTCCAGAGCTCATGATTTTCTAAGTATAAAACCAATATGTCAAGTACGTAGGATTTGAGATTTTGCTGACAACCACATTATTGTTTAAAGCATTTCACTTCTCCTTCACGGCTAACATCTAAAGCACACTACTATTTTATCATTAAAAATTAGGATTGAATAATTGTACTCACCACATTGGTCATACTTTTCAATTTATCTCAAAAATTAAAAAAAAAAACTACAACAGTCAAACGGTGAGAAAAAGCTAATATTCAGCATTTAAGCACATCGCAGGAAGAGAACACATTTCAGGGTGAGTCACAAGCAGTAAATTTACAGAGTTTCAGGTTAGAAACGAAAATGTTTTCTATTTGAGAGCTAAATGAAGAATGCTGAGAATTTCATGTTTACATGAGGTCCTAAAAATTTCTTTTCACCATGAGTTTCTGGTTTGAGTATTTTATACGCCCGGCATCACATTTCTTTGTAAGAGTGAGGAACACCCCTGTACGTGTTCCGGCCTGTTCTGCTACTGCAGACGGGACTCCCAGCTACACAGCAACGTTCCGGTTAGGGCTGTGTGTGTGGAACAGTTCAGATGGAGCAGACAGTGCGTTGTGAAGACTATACCAGCAGACTGTGTAAAAATAAATCCGCACCACACGTTTTACTGTTCTGATGAACCAAGTTCTAAATCAGTGTAACGCTTTTGTATTTGGATAGTTTCAGCTTATATAAGAACTGATTTAGAAAAAGAAGAAACATGCTTTGAGGTCATTTTGGAACCATTCTTAAACATCCTGTGTTTTTGTGAGTTTTCTGGTCACGTTCCCTGGCTCTATGGAACTTTGTGCCCATTTTTGCTTTTGTAACATTTCCAATGCACCCTGCATTTTCTGAGCTGCCAGTGGTGTTCTCCGGCCCAGCAGCAAACACGAGCGGAGGAGGGACCGGCTCCTCCAGCAAAGGCCGCTGGGCTGCTTCCCTGTCAATCCAGGCTGTTTTAGAGCTACCCACGAATCGTACGTGTTGAATCTCTTCTGTCGGTAACGATCCAGGCCTTCTCTAGACCACCGCTAGATCTGAGCTATTTACTACTTGGCACTGACTCTACGTCGACCAATCACCTGTTCGTTGAAGGTGAAAAGGGGAAGTGGGAACTTCAAGAGAACTGACTAGAAAAATCCTTGCCAGAAATTCTTCTGAAATTCTGTACACACGATACTGCGGGATGGGGTTTGCTCCAGTGCCAGAGGCTTGGATAAAAGCTCTGGGTATATTTTTACTTTGCATGGTACTTTGCCCCAGGATGAGATGCAGCAAATGCAGAAACAGCTACCTGATGGCATCTCAGCTGGCTGTTAAAACAAAATGTTTGGAGGGCTCCAGCGTTTCCGAGCAAAGACCGTGACAAGCAGGTGTTAGTTCCCAGCCTGTAGCTGTCAGCGTGTGATGCGTCTCCCAGAACGCTCTGTCCAGCGGGCCGTTAGCAGCGTGTCCTGCACGGCTTCCCGTCTACGCCTGCACAAAGACGAGTTGTCTGTCAGCCGTCGGTTGCCGCCCCTCTATGGCCTGGTATCGGCGAGGCCCCTCATTTCTGACACTCGGCTTGCTGGCGTTCATCCAGGTGATCTCCAGGAACTCCAGGGTGATTTGCATGAAAACAATAACAAAAAAAAACTTCTTCCAATTGGTCAGTGGTTTTCCTACGGACATTCTATCCTCGCCACTTTTTTCAAGGTGGAGGAAGAAAGCCCAGCATAACATAGGAGGAATTTACCTATTTTATTTTGTGTGTGCGAGTTTTGCAAATTGCTTATTTCTGAAACTTTCTATGCTTGTAGTCAAGTGACACAGGACAGGTATAACAGTGATTTCGTGTTTGCCCCGTGGCACGCCCCGTGCCTTTACTACTTCATGCAGCTAAAATCCTGGGCAGTGGGCACCGTCACTGCTCCCTCCAGGTCACTCGGCCTGGGCTAGGGACAGTCTGTCCCTGTCCTATGCTGCTTTCTGTGGTTGGAAGGAATCTTCTTAAAAACAAGCCCTCAAGCCATAAGCGGACATCTACTTACACGCGGTGGATTGGACGGGTGTGTCATTGTTCCTTCCTTACATCTGAGAAAACCGAGAGCAAAGGAACGAGGAGCTGCGAGTCGGCTGGCATTGCCAGCGGGTGGGTGAGCTGTCGCTGACGAGCAGGAGGGACAAGGGGAGACCCAAGAGGGACGCTAATCCGGGCAACAGAAACCTCAACCACCAGACAGCTCCGAAGAGGAGGAAGAGGAGCAGTGCTGAACACAGGAGGGTAGGGGGAAGTTTGTAGGGTGACGGCCAGCCCCTCCCCCATTCCTCGTAGCCAGACAACGACTCGTCCCCGCCAAGCCCGCAGACAGGAGGCCGGCTCTGCGGGGATGGAGACATAGCAGTGCCAGACGCGGAAACACCCGGCACGGCAGGCCTGGGTAAGAGACCTGAACAGCGGGGTAAGCGATCAGCCGGCCCTGCCCAGGTACTGCGTGATGACAGCCAGCCCCCCCCCCCACCCAGGTACTATGTGATGACAGCCACCCCCCTCCCCCTGCCCAGGTACTGCCCGATGACAGCCAGCCACCCCCCTGCCCAGGTACTGCCCGATGACAGCCAGCCCCCTCCCCCTGCCCAGGTACTGCCCGATGACAGCCAG